>CAXITT010001913.1:0-29031 GCA_964033795.1 Lymnaea stagnalis
TGTAATCAGATAGGACATGGTGTCCACCCCTTCCCTCTAATGTCACATGTGGTTGTTTTGGTGTGGGGGCATTATAACATTATGTAATCAGATAGGACATGGTGTCCACCCCTTCCCTCTAATGCCACATGTGGTTGTTTTGGTGTGGGGGCATTATAACATTTTGTAATCAGATAGGACATGGTGTCCACCCCTTCCCTCTAATGCCACATGTGGTTGTTTTGGTGTGGGGGCATTATAACATTTTGTAATCAGATAGGACATGGTGTCCACCCCTTCCCTCTAATGCCACATGTGGTTGTTTTGGTGTGGGGGCATTATAACATTATGTAATCAGATAAGCCATGGTGTCCACCCCTTCCCTCTAATGTCACATGTGGTTGTTTTGGTTTGGGGGCATTATAACATTTTGTAATCAGATAGGACATGGTGTCCAAAAGATGCTTGGGGAGCACTGCCGTGATTGTGTTAAAATTTGTGTCATGGGTTCTGACACCTCTTTTATTCTCAAATGTATCTGTTTATTAAGATCATCATGCTGGCTGAACCTGGGAATAGCACATCACTGCAAACATCAGCACTTTGCTTTGGTCCAAAGATTTTGTGCTAATCATTAAAACTTTTTGGGAGCCCGCCACATCTTGTTTAAGTTTAAACACTTGATAATCGCACATGAGGTACATTTTTACCTCAAAATAAAAATGCTTTTGTAAAAAATGAACATAATAATTTAATGATAATTTAAATACAGATGAGAAATGGAAAGAAGGTTACAGTCAAGTAAAACTTCATCCACATCTGTAAAATGATCTCTATTCCACATATGCGGTATCATCTAGCCGCAACCTAGTGTTAACCAAAGACCACACAAGGTTATATCTAACAGCCATCTCAAGACGAGGTAAATGGTAATTTTTTGCCGCGGTGTACGTAGGCGTAGGTCCAAAGTTTTGCTAGATACACTGTCGCGGTGTACTCAGCCACTTCGTTTTTTTAATTCTGTTGCTCAGACAGATTTTTTTTCTAAAAATTAAAAATCCCTAGAATTTGTAAACAAATATCTCCCCATCTCCTCAGATTATAAAATTCATACATTTACTCTCCCTGACAGATTATGTGGAAACTGTGTATTTTGGGCACCTCGCTGGGGGAATAAGTCAACCCCACCCCACAAACTGCGTAAAAGAATTTGTACAATACTTCCTGAAGTTTTTTGATAAATTCAAAATGCATGGATCCATTTTGCACACACTTGAATAGGAGGGGGCATTTCAGACTTTTGAGTGGGAATCGCCAAAATTATCCATAATAACGATACGGTACCTACATATGAAACACCCCACTACGCCCTTGAGGGTATGCTGCTTTTTGCCCTACCTTAGTCTCGCCTCTCATCACCATTCTCCCGCAAAATAACCGATCAAACAATTAATGGAATCTTTAGAAAGAATTTAGTCCAAGTAGCCGGAAAGTTGAAGACGGCCGCTGCTCGTGCGGCTTACAACAGACTAATGACAGAGGTCCGGAAGGAGGTTGATAGGGCGAAAAAGGAAAAATGGGTTAGTACGTGCGGAAATCTCGACCTGAAAGACGGCAAAAAGGTCTGGCGATGTATGGACTCATTATCCTGCACGGGAAAGGTCCGGAATCTGCGTCCGTTGCAAACGACGACAGGCACGGCTACCACAGATGCCAAAAGTGCCGATGCCCTAAACAAGCATTTTGCAAAGATCAATCGGAAGCAGAAAGAGACCAGAGAGAGCCAGAACCTTAACCGTCTCCGGCGAAATGGAGAAGTGGCCCAGAAGTGGGGGCCGCATGCTAAGGTCTTCACCGCGCCTTTCACCATGGTTGAATTGCAAAGCGCCATTGACAAGTGCGACGCCGCCAAGGCACCAGGTCCGGACAAGATCTGTAATGAGATGATTAAAAACCTTGGCCCAATAGCTAGGACAGAGCTATTGAAAATCATAAACAGATCATGGGTAACATGAATCCTACCCAGAGCTTGGCTTAGCGCTACCATCGTCCCTATTCCCAAAGAAGGGAAGAAACTCGATAAGCCGATCGGCTACCACCCGATCTCTCTAACATCGATGTTAGGGAGGGTAGCTGAGAGAATGATCAACCAGAGACTCTACTGGCAATTGGAGAGCACTAGGAGTCTCAGCCCAATACAGGCGGGCTTCCGCAAGGGAATGCAGCCTGTGGACCAAGTGCTCCGTCTTCTCCAGTCCATAACAGAAAAAATCACATACAGTGGCTGTATTTTTCGACCTCAAACAAGCCTATGACCGAGTTTGGAGGTCCGGTCTATTGTTGAAATTGCAGAAGTTGGGAGTAACCGCGAACATGTACAGGTGGATCTCCGGTTTCCTCACAAACCGGACGATTAACACAAAATTTGGCGGCGAAACCTCCAGGAAGAGGACTCTTGAGGAAGGGCTCCCGCAGGGGTCAGCCCTCAGTTGCAGCCTCTTCCTTGCATACATTAATGACCTGCCACAAGTGCTAACGACTAGCTCTGCCATGTATGTGGACGATTTGGTAATCTGGAGCACCGGTAAGGATGTCCACCGCCTGCAAACGCTATTACAGCAGGACATCTCTGCTATCAACAGGTACATGCGGCGGTGGCACCAGGAAATTAACACCGAGAAGACGGTCTATTCACTATTCACAAATGGGCGGACCATTCTCAAACAGGAAATCGAGCTCAATGTGGGCGATGTAGCGCTCAAGTGGGACAAACAACCGGTTTACCTGTGAGTTAAGTTGGACCAAAAGGTGCAAATGCATAATTTTGTACAGGACCTCTGCTCCCAGGCAACCGCCAAGCTCAACCTGGTGAAAAAACTGGCTTGCAAAAGTTGGGGCGCGGGCGCAAGTACGCTTAGAGCTCTTTTCCTAAGCAGTGTAAGGTCGGTGATGGATTACAGCATGCCGGTCCAATCCTTTGCAAGCAAGACCGCATTGGAAAAACTGGGCCGAATCCAGAATCAGGCTCTGAGATTCATCTGTGGCGCATACAGGACTACTCCCACAGCTGCTGTAGAGGTCTTTGCCAATGTAGAACCGTACAAATTAGGAGGGAAAAGTCCATATTAAGTACCGTAGAGAGGAGCTGGAGCTGGAAAGGACAGTCACCCTTCCCCCAAATAGAGAACGTCTGACCCTAATCCCAGTTAATCCGCCATATGCGGAACCCTCACATCCCTCCATACATTTGGCCTTGACTGATGCAGCAGTGGCGAAACGCAGCCCTGAACATGTACAGAAAGTGGCTGCCCTTGAGACCATGGATGTGTTCGCACACATACATGTGAAAGTGTTCACGGACGGCTCTGCTGACCTTAGAAAAAGAACTGCTGGGTACGGTGCGCTCATACAGTACCCAGTGGGAGGACACCTAATGAAGAACTCTCGGGGCCTTGTGGGACTACAGCGTCAAATTTTGATGCGGAGCTTATAGCTATGCACATGGCCTTGGAGAGAGTCCACGACACTTTGAAGGGGACGGAACATGCGGGTCTTGATGTGGTTGTTTTCTCAGACTCAAGATCTGCTCTTGAGATCTTGGAGAAGAGACAGGGTACCACACGCTTGGTCGACGTCATTACCAACGACATATGCAAACTTGGTGAACTAGGGTGCAAGGTTGCAATACAATGGATACCAGGGCACGTCAACATCAGTGGCAACGAGAGAGCGGACACTCTGGCGAAAACCGGGGCTGCCCAGCCTCAGCCAGAAATACCAATGACTTTCTTGGGAGTTAAAAACTGGCTGGTGGACCACTTCAGGCAGAAGTGGTACAGGCAATGGGCTGACAACACGACCGCCAGAGGCGTCTATTCAAAATTGCCCACTCCTAGCAAACAAGACCCATGGTGGGGGTTAGGTCGCAGATCGCAGAGTTTAGTGACGCAGATGCGCACCGAGCACTGCCCCTTGCGCACATATTTCTGGCGGCTGGATAACAAAAGAGATCCTACCTGCCGGCACTGCAGCCTGGCCCCGGAGACACAAGAGCATCTGTTGACTGAATGTCCCTCACTAGATCTCGCGGGGGAAGCCAGTACGGTTGGAGGACCCTTTTTGAGGGAAATGTTGTATGGCTCAGCTCAACAGATGGAGTTGATAGCCAATTTACTAGCCGGGGTCATAAGAGAGTTATCTCAGACCCTCACCAGAATATGTGTGTTAGTTAGTCCAAGTAGTGGATCAAAAGATAATATAAAGAAAACCAAAATGATGAGAGTAGGAAAACTAACAGAAACAATTGATTAGACCCTAAATCTAACAGTGTAAAAAAATACTTTTTGATATATATGGATTAACATTTACAAACAACCCATGGGAGATACACAAACAACCCATGGGAGACACACACACAACCCATGGGAGACACACAAACAAACCATGGGAGACACACAAACAAACCATGGGAGACACACAAAGACACGTGGGAGGTAAACCTGGAGTCTCTCATTGTTCACATGGAGGTGCCAGCCAAGACTTTCTTATTGTTCATATATGGTGTGTCAGATATGACATTCTCATTGTTGACATGATGGGGTGTCAGATGTGACATTCTCATTGTTGACATGATGGGGTGTCAGACATGACATTCTCATTGTTGACATGATGGGGTGTCAGACATGACATTCTTATTGTTGACAAGATGGAGTATCAGATATGACATTCTCATTGTTGAAATAATGGGGTGGCAGATATGACATTCTCATTGTTGGCATGATGGGATGTCAGACATGACATTCTCATTGTTGGCATGATGGGATGTCAGACATGACATTCTCATTGTTGGCATGATGGGATGTCAGACATGTTTACATTGTTTACGTCGGGGTGTCCGCTGGGTCATTATTATGACACTCCGCCCCAGCCCAACATGAGCTAAATTTATTCCAGTTGTAGCGCCCTTGAGGGCATAAGTTTTTGTCCCAGCTGAGTCTCACCCCTAGTTTGTGCATCATCCCACACTTAATCGGAGGGCACCGGAGGAGATACTCGTTAAAATATAAGCCGCCACGTGACCTCCGAGCCATCGTGCGGGCCTTGCAATTCCTACGGCTGCAAAACAACAACAACAAAAAAAGGGGGGGGATGGGGTCGTATATTTGAAAGGCTAAAATTTGTGACGTAGACGCTTTTTAAATGTTTCATTGTTATTGCAAGGTGTAGGGAGGAGGACACAAACAGTGGTAGGGGGTCTCTAAAAGTCAAGCGACGGCCCTGCTTGAACGGGATGAGTCATGGAATATTTGTTTGATTAAAAATGACTAAATAGTAATACTTATTAATAAGGTTTTTAAATTCTTATCTTAACTATGTTTGAGATCAAACCTGGACGTTCTCATTGTTCACGGGGGGGAAGGGGGGGGGAGGGGGTGTCGTCAGTGCCAAGAGATTCTTATTATTCCAATGCATATGTCAGGAAAGGCATTCTCATTGTTTACATGGGTGTGTCAGCTTGACATTCTCTTCTTTTCCCCGAGAGGTGTGTCACGCAGGACATTCTCATTGTTTACATGTTGGTGAGCCAGAACATTCTCATTATTTACCTAGGACTGTTCACGTAGCGTGTGTCAGCCAGGAATTCTCATTACGACTCTTTAAGCCAATCTTATAGTTTACGACTGTGTTTTAGATGAGGCATTTTTATTGCATACATTGGAGATTTAGAGACTGCAATATCATTGTTTACATGGGGTTATCAGCCAGGACATTATCATTGTTTACATGGGGTTATCAGCCAGGACAATATCATTGTTTACATGGGGTTATCAGCAAGGACATTATCATTGTTTACATGGGGTTATCAGCCAGGACATTATCATTGTTTACATGGGGTTATCAGCCAGGACATTATCATTGTTTACATCGGGTTATCAGCCAGGACATTATCATTGTTTACATGGGGTTATCAGCCAGGATATAATCATTGTTTACATTGGTGTTTTAGACAGGACTTGCTATTTGTTTAAATGCCATTCAAAGCCACTAATATTTTGTTTCAATATTTTCTGGTTATTGGTTTCGCTTTAGGTAGTTACGTGTAAATGTCGTTGACGAAGTTCAATATTGCTTCTTTCCAAGCGTGTCATTTGAAATGGTAAATAAATAATATTCCCTAAGCAATATCCATCTGATGACACGAATGTAAGGAAGTGGTGAGGCAAACCAAAGCCCTCTGTGGGCCGTAATGCCACTTGTATGGATGGAAGCAATATCCATCTGATGACATGAATGTAAGGAAGTGGTTAGGCAAACCAAAGCCCTCCGTGGGCCGTAATGCCACTTGTATGGATGGAAGCAATATCCATCTGATGACATGAATGTAAGGAAGTGGTGAGGCAAACCAAAGCCCCCCGTGGGCCGTAATGCCACTTGTATGGGTGGAAGCAATATCCATGGGATGACATGAATGTAAGGAAGTGGTGAGGCAGGCCCAAGCCCTCTGTGGGCCGTAATGCTACTTGTATGGATGGAAGCAATATCCATGGGATGACATGAATGTAAGGAAGTGGTGAGGCAGGCCAAAGCCCTCTGTGGGCCGTAATGCCACTTGTATGGATGGAAGCAATATCCATTTGATGACACGAATTGCACACCGCAAACAGAGATGTATGGGGGATAAACTTACCCACAGCAAGGATTAAAATAGCAGATTAGTGGCTATCAGATTAGTGGGAAGAAGATTTGCTTATTCATTAAAGATTAACCAATTATTAGTAAAATGGACATAAGTCTAAAAAAAATTATTTTGTCCAACTAGTCGATTTTGCACCCATTAACTTTGGCGCAAACGGCTATTTCCGTGTCCTGTCACAAACTTTGTGGTACGCGTCTGCTCGGGAATCTGCAAAAACAGAACAAAGACACATCTGATTGCCACTATGGGCTTAGGGTGAGATGGGAGGGGGGCTAAAAAATCAATGTCTTGGCCGTGTCTTGGCATTCGAAAGGACCAGCCCAACATTTAAAATATTTATGTCTGTGTGTGATTCTGTTCGTGTGTATGTGTTCATGCATTTATATGTCATTATGGTTTTAAAAATTGGAAAATCTTGTTTTAAATGCCTAAAAGCATTGTCCAAAATATTTGTTGGCATTAATCGCTCCAAAAACGCTTTAGAAAGGGCCATTAAAACGTATGCCACAGGCTACTTTTACCTAAATTCGAATTGTTGTTTCGACGATGGTTCACAGTTTTTCCGTGCTTGAATTTTACTTGACCTAAATTATATCCCTAGCAGACGTTAGCGGTCTGTTGTGGGCGTGGCCTATTCTTTTGAAGTATCTTGTTTAAACCGTGTTTACCAATTAAAAATTTTAGACTGTCTCCCTGATATTTTCTCGAATGTGCTCGATAACCCGAGATATGTAAACAACACGCCTTAAGTCTTTCTGGAAGGCAGGGCTTACGCGTCTTATATAAGGGATTGACAGGCACGGACGGAGAGACGGAGATTCAGATAGATATTATTAACTTTACGAGGCGTGTATTATTCCTTGTGTATTTGTGTGCTCATACTTATATGTGTTTATTTCGCATTCATCATTATTCATTGACACATTATTCTAACTGTATTAACTGTGTACCGGTACAAGATCTACCACACTGTAAATTTATGATTTGTAATGATATTTCTTTTCTTTTGTAATTACATTAATACTTAATAAAACTTATTAATTGTAACTAGAAACTGCTTTGGGTGTCGTATCTTTAATATTGTTGACTATATGGTAACGTCCTTTGTTAGGCACTGTTTACAACCAGCCAATTAAAATTAAAATAGGAGATTAATTTCTCCCAATACAAGTCAGTGCGTAACAAAGGAACAATGGAAATGTTGCCCCACTTTATCATGACCATTATCTTCTATCGACGAATGATCGGTGGCGGCTTTAGTTCAGCTTATGCTCAAAATGGCAACGGATCATGCCCCTCCCCTCCAAATGATCTCCTCCTACAATTAGTGTCTGCAGGGATTTACCTTGCCATAAAAGCCAACGTGTCACAGTTCTGTCGCCTAGTGGTTGAAGTTTTCCGAAGCAAACAGGTTACCCAGTAACATTCTTCAGCAGAAGCTTCAAAGATTCTCATTTTTACTAAGCCATGGCCAGAGGATACAGAATGGGTTCAGCAAGAAAGTTTCACATCCATGCTTTTCTTGTATTGGTGAGTCATTGACATCTGCACAACTACTTTAAGTTTCCATACCACAGCAAACACTATTAAACGCTTTCTGAAATTCGCAAAAAGTTAATTGTTCTGTCCTGAAAAGGTAAACCTGGTATGTGTATATGCAATAATTTTGAGTCCCTTTTTTTTCAATCTGAAATCGTGGGGTAAGAACATATTTTAAACTGTAGAGATTCATTAAAAAGCAACGAAAGAGAATGAATGATGTCAGGTTTAAATTGATGTATTTTTTAAATACAAAACATATGCAATTTTTCAATTTGATTTCACCCCCACCCCCTTTTGGGGGGGGGGTGGTGACGCCCGGTGTGGTCCGCACCACCGCACCGCTCTCGCTACGGCTTTACCGTGTGTGTGTGTTCATGAGTGTGACAATTATTAGTCATGCTTAATTCCAGCTGAATCCTTCCAAGAGCTTTAATCAAACAAGATTTGGAGAATCCTAGATTGAACTCTTGCATAAAATGTATGGTTTAATGTTCCACATATTAATGTGGAAAGTTCAAAGGGGCTTTTATTTTTTTTTTTTTAAAGTTTGGGAAAGCAAGAAATGAAGCGTCGGACCGAATGCGATATCAAAACATTTTTTTTTTCAATTATCTCGATCTTTTTTTTTTAACAGGTGCTTTCGTGTGTAGCTCTAGCTCAGTACCAGACACAACCATCCGCCTACCCAGCATCCACTGGCTACCAGGGATATGCCCAGCCATCAGCAGCTTACCAACCTTCCACTGGCTACCTACCATATTCTCAGGCCAGCAACCCCGCCTACGGACAACAGCCTGCCTACGGATCCTATGGGTATAACGCGATGAGGCCTCTCGTGCAGTCGGATGTGAATAATTGTACCGACACAGACTGTGGACAAGATGTAAGTCTCGTACATTAATGAAAAAAAAAAGTCTTTAAATGTATACATTATTTTAAAATAGATATTTAACCTTAACCAATTGATGCCCACCCACCACCACCCCTCCCCCCGAAGCCGCGACTATCAAAGAACCTTCTCAGACACAAGAAACTGAACCATCAATCCTACCCCAAGACCCCATCCATACCCCCTCCCCCTCCTTCCCCCACCCCCCAAAAAAGCGCCGATCAAAATTTACGCAATAGGGGCTCCAGGATATTTCTGTGGTAAACTTAGGGCCTTCATGGACATATTTATTTTTTAATGGCAATTGAAAGACTCCTCACACACACACACACAACGAAAGAAAAAAAACGAAAATAATGTAAATAATATTTTTTTTTCACTTCATTAAATATAAATAAATGACTATCTTAAAAGATAGCAGGAAGAATTACAGCTAATTGGCACGCTGAAAAAAACTATAAAGTCTAGAATTTTCCAAAAGGGTGCCAACCCCTGACATGCTGGACAATAGGATTAGTACATAAATGACATATAGTTAATCTGGTTTCTGTTTTAAATAAAACCGAATATCTGCGAACCCAATGATAACCAAACAAAATTGTTCATTATGTCCCTTTTTTCAGGAATGCTGCGTGTCTACCCCCCGTGCCTCCATCTGTGCGAAAATGATTTCCATTGATACAAGTAAAGTCATAATTTTTAAAAAAAAATAAGATTTATAACTCTTTTTTTACTAAGGCATATGTTCTCCTCCCATGTTAAAATTCTGCATAAAATGACTATGTTAAAAATAATACCGTGTTATATTTTCCATATCATGCATGCTTAATCAATGGCACAATGTTAATATCACCCAATGTTAATATCACTAAATTCTTGAAGTTAATTTAGTTCATCAATCGACGTTGTGCTCTAACAGCTCGCATTCTCCCCCTCTTATCATGCTTTAAACATCTCGCAGTCTTCCTCTACTACCATACTTTAACATCTGACAGTCTCCCCCTCTTATCATGTTTTAACATCTTCCCGTCTCCCCTCTTATCATGCTTTAACATTTCGCAGTCTCCCCTTCTTATCATGCTCTATCATTGCAGCAGTCCCCACGCTCTTATCTTGCTTTAACATCTCACAGTCTCCACCTCTTATCATGCTCTAAGATCTTCCAGTCTCCCCCTTTTATCATGCATGCTCTAACATCTCCCAGTCCCCCCCCTTAGCATGCTCTAACATCTCCAAGTCTCCCCCTCGTATCATGCTTTAACATCTCCCAGTCTCCCCCCCCCCACTATTATCATGCTCTAAGATCCTCCAGTCTCCCCATTTTATCATGCATGCTCTAACATCTTCCAGTTTCCCCTTTTTATCATGTATGCTCTAACATCTCCCAGTCTCCACCTCTTATCATGCTCTAAGATCTTCCAGTCTCCACCTTTTATCATGCATGCTCTAACATCTCCCAGTCTCCCCCTCTCATCATGCTCTAACATCTCCAAGTCTCCCCCTCTTATCATTCTCTTACATCTCCACCTCTTATCATGCTCCAACATCTCCCAGTCTCCCCCTCTTATCATTCTCTTACATCTCCCCTCTTATCATCCTCTAACATCTCCCAGTCTCCCCCTCTTATCATTCTCTTACAGCTCCACCTCTTATCATGCTCCAAAATCTCCCAGTCTCCCCCTCTTATCATCTTACATCTCCCCTCTTATCATGCTCTAACATCTCCCAGTCGCCCCCTCTTATCATGCTCTACCACTGCAGGGACTGCAAGGGATAAAGTGACTGCACGTAAATTTGTTTGTTTGCGCCTGAAACGCTGCAGCTCAGATGCCGACTGTTTCAGTCCAAACGGCTGCTGTGTGTACAATCCCTACGTTACTTCCGACGTGACCAGCCCCCCGCCACCAGACTACTACAAGTACCCGCCCAGCTCTAAACCTGGTCAGATCGTGCCGCCGCTGGTTGGTGTCTGTCTGCCAGCATTTAGTTTAGACGACCGTATGTATTTTTATATTTTAGTTTGGTTTCCTTTGATTTTCTTAAACGCCTGCCATGCTTTAGAAATTAAAACACAGTTTAGGACAAAACCCAAAGAATGATAAAACAAAACAGCAGACATTTAGGATGACAGTCTGCAGCTGCAAAAAATGACAACATAATAAAGATAGATAATGACAGGCAATGAAAACACAACTTGGCTTGATTTGGAGTCGACCAGAAATAATTCAAATCTAACAGTAGACAAGAAATATTTTGTGAGTAACAATCTAATAAATGATAACGATTATTGCTTGAACGAGAGTGCAGTCGTACCCCCCCCCACCCACCCCCCACCCAAATAACATCTATCATACTTGAGGTGTGCATGGTGAACACTTTGGCCATCTTGGGCAGCAAAACTATTGACTGGCCCGGTGGGGGAAGGGGGGCAGTAACCTACTAGGTAGAAACACATTTATCAGCCCGAACAATGTAGTTAATGAAAGTTTTAAATACAGTATTTAAATAAACACTGTAGCAGATTGTAATGTCTTCTTATCATGAAATTAAGGTTAGATATATATTTAATAATTTCTTATCTATTTTTTCAGCCTGCCTTGTTTCAATAGATCCACTGAGTACCAAGTGCCCATGTTTAACTGGATTAACCTGCCAACCAGATGTGCCTGGCTCAATAATTGGTAGAGACATTTATCGCTGTGCTAGTCTATTCCACTCTGTCTATCTTTGTAATAGTATATTCCACAGTTTCTAACATTGTGCCAGTCCATACCACTGTTTCTTATATTGTCATAGTCTATTTCACTGTTTCTATGATTGTGCTAGTCTATCCACTGTTTCTTATATTGTGATAATATGTCCAATGTTTTTTATATTATGATGGTCTATTCCACTGTTTCTATTATTGTGCTAGTCTGTTCAACTGTTTCTAAAATTGTTTTAGTATTTTTATTTATTTCTATTACTGTGCAATTCAATTCTACTGTTTCTCTAAGTGAGCTAGTCTATTCCACTGTTTCTATTAATGTGCTAGTCTATTCCACTGTTTCTATTATTGTGCTAGTCTATTCTACTGTTTCTATTATTGTGCTAGTCTATTCCACTATTTCTATTATTGTGCTAGTCTATTCCATTGTTTCTATTATTGTGCTAGTCTATTCCACTGTTTCTATCATTGTGCTAGTCTAGTCCACTGTTTATATTATTGTGCTAGTCTATTCTACTGTTTCTATTATTGTGCTAGTCTATTCCACTGTTTCTATTATTGTGCTAGTCTATTCCACTGTTTCTATCATTGTGCCAGTCCATACCACTGTTTCTATTATTGTGATAGTCTATTCCACTTTTTCTATCATTGTGCTAGTCTATCCACTGTTTCTATTATTGTGCTAGTCTATTCTACTGTTTCTATTATTGTGTTAGTCTATTCCACTGTTTCTATTATTGTGCTAGTCTATTCCCCTGTTTCTATGATTGTGCTAGTCTACTCCACTGTTCCTATTATTGTGCTAGTCTATTCCACTGTTTCTATTATTGTGCTAGTCTATTCCACTTTTCATATTATTGCGATAGTATTGTGTCACGTATCCTCCTTCGATTGGTTTCTTTCATCAACATCTTTTACTCGCCTTAAGTCGTAATCACAGGGCATTGAACACAAGTCTTTTTCCATTAGTAATGTCAACTTTAGTCTAGAAACATATCTATCGGGCTGTACAATGATCAAACACAAGCATAAACGCAGCTTGCTAAAAGGAGAAGTAATGCACAACCATTCACTACAAAGCACTTTCATAAACTGCTGAACTGTACTGCACGTGCGTCAAGGGCAGTAAACAATATACACAGATGATATTCAGAGCTCAAGCGACACTGTTCCTATCATAAAATTTGCTGATGATATCACCATCGTCGGCTTAATGTCCGAAGTCCGAGGGAGAAGGCTTATACCGCAACTTAGTTTTAGGCTTGATCAATTGGTGCGGTGAAAATTTTCTCCAACTGAATGTCTCAAAAACAAAGGAAATGCTTGTTGATTTCAGGAGATGAAAAAACCAGATTACAGATCTTAACATAAAAATCAAAGTGTAGAGAAAGTAGAGGCATAATACAAGTACTTAGGCTAAGTAGGGTCGCCGGTTGGGGACGAATTCTTTCTCTCAGGGCGAGGACTGAAAGTTGTAAAAATTCTTTTGTTCCCCAATCTGTACGAATTTACCAGCGTGCTCCCCCCCCCCCCCTTGAAGTCACAAATCTTAATAAGAACTCATTAGTCCCTGATATGACCAAGTGCATTTACTGAAGGGCTGTTCTTTTTCACTAGTAATAAAACTTAATGTAGATGTCTTGTGTTNTCTCATCTTATCGTAAATCTCAAAACGCGCCACGCGCAATAAAGGACACTTTTCCTTGCGCAACAATTACTAGTGAACACCCATACTCGACACCAGTCCAGCCCAGTTGTTTCTATCAATGAGGTAGACTATTCATCTTTTTCTTGGACAGCGCTAGTGTTTTCCATTGTTTATATTATCGTGCTGGTCTATTCCACTGTTTCTAGGTTTAGTACTTGTCTGTCTCTAAGATACATTTCACCATCTCATTGTTTGCTGAATGTGTACATATGTATACCTTTTAATGTGTTCATTTTATTTGTTACAGGAAAGTGTGTTGATCCAACTGAACTGGTGATAGTGAGATAAGCATCGCAATCACAAGCAAAAACCACATTTGATTTAGATAAATATTAAAAACTTATCTTACAACAAAGTATTTGCCTTTTTGTTGTTGTTTTGGGGTTTGTTCCATTAAATGTATAAATTGCTTTAAAAACCAAACTTGAGAATTGTTTCCCTTGGAGCTCTGGTATATAGGAAATAAAATTTGTTTCAAAAATAAAAGTGGGTGGGAGTAATGTTAAAGCACGATTTTGTAATCAGATAGGACATGGTGTCCAAAAAATGTTTGGGGAGCACTGCCGTGATTGTGTTAATATTTGTCTCATGGGTTCTGACACCTCTTTTATTCTCAAATGTATCTGTTTATTAAGATCATCATGCTGGCTGAACCTGGGAATAGCACATCACTGCAAACATCAGCACTTTGCTTTGGTCCAAAGATTTTGTGCTAATCATTAAAACTTTTTGGGAGCCCGCCACATCTTGTTTAAGTTTAAACACTTGATAATCGCACATGAGGTACATTTTTACCACAAAATAAAAATGCTTTTGTAACAAATGAACATAATAATTTAATGATAATTTAAATACAGATGAGAAATGGAAAGAAGGTTACAGTCAAGTAAAACTTCATCCACATCTGGAAAATGATCTCTATTCCACATATGCGGTATCATCTAGCCGCAACCAAAGACCACACAAGGTTATATCTAACAGCCATCTCAAGACGAGGTCAGTGGTAATTTTTTTGCCGCGGCGAACGTAGGCGTAGGTCCATAGTTTTGCTACATACACTGTCGCGGTGTACGCAACCACATCATTTTTTTTTTAATTATCTGGCTCAGACAAATTTTTTTTTTCTAAAAATTAAAAATCCCTAGATTTTGTGAACAAGTATCTCCCCATCTCCTCTGATTATAAAATTCATACATTTACTCTCCCTGACAGATTGTGTGGAAACAGTGTATTTCGGGCATCTCGCTGGGGGAATAAGTCCACCCCACCCCACACCCTGCGTAAAAGAATGTGTACAATACTTCCTGGAATTTTTTGATAAATTCAAAATGCATGGATCCATTTTGCGCATACTTGAATAGGAGGGTGCATTTCAGACTTTTGAGTGGGAATCGCCAAAATTAGCCATAATAACGATACGGTACCTACATATGAAACACCCCACTACGCCCTCGAGGGTATGCTGCTTTTTGCCCTAACTTAGTCTCGCCTCTCATTATCATCATCCCGCAAAACAACCGATCAAACAATTAATGGAGTCTTTAGAAAGAATTTAGTCCAAGTAGCGGATCAAAAGATAATATAAAGAAAACCAAAATTATGTGAGTAGGAAAACTAACAGAAACAATTGAAGGGTTCAAGGGAAAAACCAGTGATGTCAATTTTATTTTTTTGATATTTGCAAGTTATCTCCCGTGTAGCTACATTCCATTCAATAGAATAATAAGACACACAGGCCCAACTGAAAAAGCAGCGTAGTCAATAAAAAAAATATTTAGATATTTTGATAGTCTTATACTTTCATGAGTAATTTTTAAATTTTAATGGGAGACACACAAACAAGCCATGGAAGACACACAAACAACCCATGGGAGACACACACAACCCATGGGAGACACACAAACAAACCATGGGAAACACTCAAACAAACCATGGGTGACACACAAACAAACCATGGGAGACACTCAAACAAACCA
The DNA here is from genome assembly GCA_964033795.1 of Lymnaea stagnalis. NCBI lineage: Eukaryota > Metazoa > Mollusca > Gastropoda > Lymnaeidae > Lymnaea > Lymnaea stagnalis. The sequence continues at coordinate 15,499 of CAXITT010001913.1, forward strand.
TAGGTGACACACAAACAACCCATGGGAGACACACACACAACCCATGGGATGTACACAAAGACACGTGGGAGACACACAAACAACCCATGGGAGACACACACACAACCCATGGGAGACACACAACGACACATGGGAGACACACAAAGACACGTGAGGGGTAAACCTGGACGTCTGTCATTGTTCACATGGAAGTGCTAGCCAAGACTTTCTTATTGTTCATATATGGGGTGTCAGATATGACATTCTCATTGTTGACTTGATGGGGTGTCAGATATGCCATTCTCATTGTTGACATGATGGGGTGTCAGATATGCCATTCTCATTGTTAACTTGATGGGGTGTCAGATAGGACATTCTCATTGTTGGCATGATGGGGTGTCAGATATGCCATTCTCATTGTTAACTTGATGGGGTGTCAGATAGGACATTCTCATTGTTGGCATGATGTGGTGTCAGATGTGACATTCTCATTGTTGGCATGATGGGGTGTCATATATGACATTCTCATTGTTGGCATGATGGGGTATCAGACGTGACATTCTCATTGTTGGCATGATGGGGTGTCAGATGTGACATTCTCATTGTTGGCATAATGGGTTGTCAGATATGACATTATCATTGTTGGCATGATGGGTGTCAGATGTGACATTCTCATTGTTGGCATGATGGGGTGTCACATATGACATTCTCATTGTTGACATTGTGTTTAGCCAGAACATTGTCATTGATTACATCGGCTTGTCCACTGGGTCAACATGAGCTAAATTTATTCCAGTTGTAGCGCCCTTGAGGGTATACATTTTTGTCCCAGCTGAGTCTCACCCCTAGTTTGTGCATCATCCTACACTTAATCGGAGGGCACCGGAGGCGATGCTCGTTAAAATATAAGAAGTCACGTGACCTCCGAGCCATCGTGTGGGCCTTGCAATTCCTACGGCTGCAAAAAACCCCAAAAAAGGGGGGGGTGGGGTCGTATATTTTAAAGGCTAAAATTTGTGACGTGGACACTTTTTTAATGTTTCATTTTTATTGCAAGGTGTCGGGAGGAGAACACAAAAAGTGGTAGGGGGTCTCTAAAAGTCAAGCGACGGCCCTGCTTGAACGGGATGAGTCATGGAATATTTTTTTAAAATAAATATTACTAAATAGTAATACTTATTAAGGGGGGGGGGGGGGGGGGGGGGGGGGGGGTCGTCAGCCAAGAGATTCTTATTATTCCAATGCATGTGTCAGGAAAGGCATTCTCATTGTTTACATGGGTGTGTCAGCTTGACGTTCTCTTCTTTTCCCCGAGAGGTGTGTCACGCAGGACATTCTCATTGTTTACATGTTGGTGAGCCAGAACATTCTCATTGTTTACATGTTGGTGAGCCAGAACATTCTCATTGTTTACATGTTGGTGAGCCAGAAAAGTCTCATTATTTACCTAGGACTGTCAGCTGGGACATTATTATTTTATTATGGCGGCTGTGTTGTCAACAAGGAAATTCTCATTGTTCACGTGGCGTGTGTCAGCCAGGAAATTCTCATTGTTCACGTACCGTGTGTCAATCAGGAAATTCTCATTGTTCACGTAGCGTGTGTCAATCAGGAAATTCTCATTGTTTACGTAGCGTGTGTCAGCCAGGAAATTCTCATTGTTCATGTGGCGGAGTCATCCAGGAAATTATCATTGTTCATGTGACGGAGTCATCCAGGAAATTCTCATTGTTCATGTGGCGGAGTCATCCAGGAAATTATCATTGTTCATGTGGCGGAGTCATCCAGGAAATTATCATTGTTCATGTGGCGGAGTCATCCAGGAAATTATCATTGTTCATGTGGCGGAGTCATCCAGGAAATTATCATTGTTCACGTACTGTGTGTCATCCAGGAAATTCTCATTGTTCACGTAGACTGTGTCAGTCATGAAATTCTCATTGTTCGCGTAGAGTGTGTCAGCCAGGAAATTCTCATTGTTCATGTGGCGGAGTCATCCAGGAAATTATCATTGTTCACGTACTGTGTGTCATCCAGGAAATTCTCATTGTTCACGTAGACTGTGTCAGTCATGAAATTCTCATTGTTCGCGTAGAGTGTGTCAGTCAGGAAATTCTCATTGTTTACGTAACGTGTGTCAGCCAGGAAATTCTCATTGTTCATGTGGCGGAGTCATCCATGAAATTCTCATTGTTCACGTAGTGTGTGTCAGCCAGGAATTTCTCATTGATGACATGGGGTTCTAGACAAGGCAATCTTATGGTTTACGTCTGTGCTTTAGACGAGGCATTTTTATTGTATACATTGGAGATTTAGGCAATGCAATATCAATGTTTACATGGGCTTATCAGCTAGGACATTATCATTGTTATACGGGGTTATCAGCCAGGACATTATCATTGTTTACATGGGCTTATCAGCCAGGACATTATCATTGTTTACACGGGCTTATCAGCCAGGACATTATCATTGTTCACACGGGCTTATCAGCCAGGACATTATCATTGTTTACATTGGTGTTTTAGACAGGACTTGCTTATTGTTTAAATGCCATTCAAAGCCACTAATATTTTGTTTCAATATTTTCTGATTATTGATGTCGCTTTAGGTAGTTACGTGTAAATGTCGTGGACGAAGTTCAATATTGCTTCTTTCCAAGTGTGTCATTTGAAATGGTAAATAAATAATATTCCCTAAGCAATATCCATCGGATGACACTAATGTAAGGAAGTGGTGAGGCAAACCAAAGCCCTCCGTGGGCCGTAATGCCACTTGTATGGATAGAAGCAATATCCATCTGATGAAATGAATGTAAGGAAGTGGTGAGGCAAACCAAAGCCCTCCGTGGGCCGTAATGCCACTTGTATGGATGGAAGCAATATCCATGGGATTACACGAATGTAAGGAAGTGATGAGGCAAACCAAAGCCCTCTGTGGGCCGTAATGCCACTTGTATGGATAGAAGCAATATCCATCTGATGAAATGAATGTAAGGAAGTGGTGAGGCAAATCAAAGCCCTCCGTGGGCCGTAATGCCACTTGTATGGATGGAAGCAATATCCATGGGATTACACGAATGTAAGGAAGTGGTGAGGCCAACCAAAGCCATCCGTGGGCCGTAATGCCACTTGTATGGATGGAAGCAATATCCATCTGATGACACAAATGTAAGGAAGTGGTGAGGCAAACCAAAGCCTTCCGTTGGCCGTAATGCCACTTGTATGGGTGGAAGCACTATCCATCTGATGACACGAATGTAAGGAAGTGGTGAGGCAAACCAAAGCCCCTCTGTGGGCCGTAATGCCACTTGTATGGGTGGAAGCACTATCCATTTGATGACACGAATGTAAGGAAGTGGTGAGGCAAACCAAAGCCCTCTGTGGGCCGTAATGCCACTTGTATGGGTGGAAGCAATATCCATTTGATGACACGAATTGCACACCGCAAACAGAGGTGTATGGGAGACAAACTTACCCACAGCAAGGATTAAAATAGCAGATTAGTGGCTATCAGATTAGTGGGAAGAAGATTTGCTTATTCATTAAAGATTAACCAATTATTAGTAAAATGGACATAAGTCTAAAAAAAATTATTTTGTCCAACTAGTCGATTTTGCACCCATTAACTTTGGCGCAAACGGCTATTTCCGTGTCCTGTCACAAACTTTGTGGTACGCGTCTGCTCGGGAATCTGCAAAAACAGAACAAAGACACATCTGATTGCCACTATGGGCTTAGGGTGAGATGGGAGGGGGGCTAAAAAATCAATGTCTTGGCCGTGTCTTGGCATTCGAAAGGACCAGCCCAACATTAAAAATATAACGTTATGTCTGTGTGTGATTCTGTTCGTGTGTATGTGTTCATGCATTTATATGTCATTATGGTTTTAAAATTTGGAAAATCTTGTTTTAAATGCCTAAAAGCATTGTCCAAAATATTTGTATGCATTAATCGCTCCAAAAACTCTTTAGAAAGGGCCATTAAAACGTATGCCACGGGCTACTTTTACCTAAATTCGATCGTTGTTTCGGACGATGGTTCACAGGAACAATGGAAATGTTGCCCCACTTTATCATGACCATTATCGTCTATCGACGAATGATCGGTGGCGGCTTTAGTTCAGCTAATGCTCAAAATGGCAACGGATCAAGCCCCTCCCCTCCAAATGATCTCCCAACACAATTAGTGTCTGCAGGGATTTACCTTGCCATAAAAGCCAACGTGTCACAGTTCTGTCGCCTAGTGGTTGAAGTTTTCCGAAGCAAACAGGTTACCCAGTAACATTCTTCAGCAGAAGCTTCAAAGATTCTCATTTTTAGTAAGCCATGGCCAGAAGACACGGAATGAGTTCAGCAAGAAAGTTTCACATCCATGCTTTTCTTGTATTGGTGAGTCATTGACATCTGCACAACTACTTTAAGTTTCCATACCACAGCAAACACTTTCTGAAATTCTCAAAAAGTTAATTGTTCTGTCCTGAAAAGGTAAACCTGGTATGTGTATATGCAATAATTTTGAGTCCCATTTTTTTTTCAATCTGAAATCGTGGGGTAAGAACATATTTTAAACTGTAGAGATTCATAAAAAGCAACGAAAGAGAATGAATGATGTCAGGTTTAAATTGATGTATTTTTTAAATACAAAACATATGCACTTTTTCAATGTGGTTTCACCCCACCCCCTTTTTGGGGGGATGGTGTCGCCCGGTGCGGTCCACACCCCCGCACCGCTCTCACTACGGCTCTAAAGTGTGTGTGTGTGAGAGTTCATGAGTGTTACAATTATTAGCCACGCTTAATTCCAGCTGAATCCTTCCAAGAGCTTTAATCAAATAAGATTTGGAGAATCCTAGATTGAACTCTTGCATTAGATGTATGGTTTAATGTTCCACATAATGATGTGGAAAGTTCAAAGTGGCTTTTATTTATTTATTTTTTTTAAAGTTGGGGAAAGCAAGAAATTAAGCGTCGGGCCGAATGCGATATCAAAACATTTTTTTTTAAAAATTATCTTGAATCTTTTTTTTTTTTTTTTAAACAGGTGTTTTCGTGTGTAGCTCTAGCTCAGTACCAGACACAATCATCCGCCTACCCAGCATCCACTGGCTACCAGGGCTATGCGCAGCCATCAGCAGCTTACCAACCTTCCACTGGCTACCAGCCATATTCTCAGGCCAGCTACCCCGCCTACGGACAACAGCCTGCCTACGGATCCTATGGGTATAACGCGATGAGGCCTCTCGTGCAGTCGGATGTGAAAAATTGTACCGACACCGACTGTGGACAAGATGTAAGTCTCGTACATTAATGAAAAAAAAAATTCTTTAAATGTATACATTATTTTAAAATAGTTATTTAACCTTAACCACTTGTCTGTTTCAGCTGATAAGGTTTCACGTCCTGTTAAATTAGACTCAGCTTGTACATATTCAGACAGGTACTCTTGGCGAAATATATTTACAACTACCACCCTTGTGTCTAGATGCCCATCCGCCACTACCCCTCCCCGGAAGCCGCAAATATCAAAGAACCTTCTCAGGCACAAGAAACTCAACCATCAATCCTACCCCCAAAGAACCTTCTCAGGCACAAGAAACTCAACCATCAATCCTACCCCCAAAGAACCTTCTCAGTCACAAGAAACTCAACCATCAATCCTACCCCTCAGACCCCATCCATTCCCCCCTCCCCCTCCTTCCCCCACCCCAAAAAAGGCGCCGTTCCAAAATTACCGCACTAGCGGCTCCAGGATATTACTGTGGTAAACCTAGGGCCTATCTAGGGCCTACATGGACATATTTTTTTTTTTAATGGTCAATGAAAGACTCCTCGCACACACACACAAAAAGAAAGAAAAAAAAAATTTTTTTCTTCAACAAATATAAATAAATGACTATCTTAAAAGATAGCAGGAAGAATTACAGCTATTTGGAACGCTGAAGAAAACTATAAAGTCTAGAATTTTCCAAAAGGGTGCCAACCCCTGGCAGGCTGGTCAATAGGATTAGTACATAGATGACATATAGTTAATCTGGTTTCTGTTTTAAATAAAACCGACTATCTGCTAACCCAATGATAACAAAATAAAAAAAATTGTTCATTATGTCCCTTCTTTTCAGGAATGCTGCGTGTCTACCCCCCGTGCCTCCATCTGTGCGAAAATGATTTCCATTGATACCAGTATTGCCATAAGTAAAAGAGAAAAAAATGTAAGATTTATAACTCTTTTTTTACGAAGGCATATGTTCTCCTCCCATGTTAATATAACACGGTATTATTTTTAACATAGTCATTTTATGCTGCATATTTTCCATATCATGCATGCTTAATCAATAACACAATGTTAATATCACCCAAATTTTCTAACGTGGGCCTATTTGTATGGGAGATTTGAAGTATACCACTAGATAAATTTGATATTTGTAAAAAATAATTAAAGTTTAATAAACAGCAAGTCAGGAAGATGTGCAGTTGGTGTTGCTTAAGGGGTGGGAGCGTCAAAATATGTTTTCGATAATCTCATTTCTCAACGCATGTGTATTTCCTATAAAGAGTACCAGAGTACAAATGTTAATAATGTATTTTGAAATTAATATCTTAAAAAAGAAACTAAATTCTTGAAGTTAATTTAGTTCCTCAATCGACGTTGTGCTCTAACATCTTGCATTCTCCCCCTCTTATCATGGTTTAACATCTCACAGTCTCCCCTTCTTATCATACTCTACCATTGCAGCAGCCCCCACGCTCTTATCTTGCTTTAACATCTCACAGTCTCCCCCTCTTATCAAGCTCTAACATCTTCCAGTCTCCCCTTCTTATCATGCTCTAACATCTTCCAGTCTCCCCCTCTTATCATGCTTTAACATCTTCCAGTCTCCCCCTTTTATAATGTATGCTCTTATATCTCCCAGTCTCCACCTCTTATCATGCTCTAACATCTTCTAGTCTCCCCCTTTATCATGCATGCTCTAACATCTCTTAGTCTCCTCCCCCCCTTATCATGCTCTAACATCTCCCAGTCTCCCCCTCTTATCATGCTTTAACATCTCCCAGTCTCCTCCTATTATCATGCTCTAGGATCCTCCAGTCTCCCCATTTTATCATGCATGCTCTAACATCTCCCAGCCTCCCCTTTTTATAATGTATGCAAATGAATTCCTTTGATTAAAGTAATGTCATAATTTTTTTTTTAAACTTTTAGTTTTATAACTCTTTTTTTACTAAGGCATATGTTCTCCTCCCATGTTAATATGCCGCATAAAATGAAAATGTTAAAAATAATACCGTGTCATATTTTCCATATCATGCATGCTTAATCAATAACACAATGTTAATATCACCCAAACTTTCTGACATAGGCCAATCTGTATGGGAGATTTGAAGAATACCACTAGATAAATTTGATATTTAAAAAAAAAAGAAAGTTTAATAAACAGCAAGTCAGGAAGATGTGCAGTTGGTGTTGCTTAAGGGTTGGGGGCGTCAAAATATGTTTTCGATAATCTCATTTCTCCACGCATATGTATTTTCTATAAAGAGTACCAGAGTACAAATGTGTTAATAATGTATTTTGAAATTAATATCTTAAAAAAGAAACTAAATTCTTAAAGTTAATTTAGTTCATCAATCGACGTTGTGCTCTAACATCTCCCAGTCTCCCCCCTCTTATCATGCTTTAACATCTCGCATTCTCCCCCTCTTATCATGCTTTAACATCTCGCATTCTCCCCCTCTTATCATGCTTTAACATCTCGCAGTCTTCCCCACTATCATGCTTTAACATCTCACAGTCTCCCCTTCTTATCATGCTTTAACATCTCGCAGTCTTCCCACTATCATGCTTTAACATCTCACAGTCTCCCTTTATAATCATGCTCAATCATTGAAGCAGTTTCCCCCTCTTATCATGCTTTAACATCTTCCTGTCTCTCCCCTGTTATTTAGCATACATTACCCGTGCTTGAATTTTATTTGACCTAAATTAGAATCCTAGCAGACAGTCTGTTGTGGGCGTGGCCTATTCGTTTGATTATCTTGTTTACAACCGTGTTTACCAATTAAACATGTTAGACTGTCTTCCTGGTATTTTCTCGAATGTGCTCGTTAACCCGAGAAATGTAAACAACACGTCATGGGTCTTTCTGGAAGGCAGGGCTTACGCGACCTATATAAGGGATTGACCGGCACGAACGGAAGGATGGAGATTCAGATAGGTTTTATCAACTTCACGAGACGTGTATTATTCTTTGTGTTCTTATATATGTGTTTATTTCGCATTTCATCATTATTCATTGGATATTATTCTAGCTGTATTAACTGTGTACTGGTACAAGATCTACCATACTGTAAGTTGATGATTTGTAATGATATTTCTTTTCTTTTGTAATTACATTAATACTTAATAAATCTTATTAATTGTAACTAGAAACTGCTTTGGGTGACGTATCTTTAATATTGTTGACTATATGGTAACGTCCTTTGTTAGGTACTGTTTACAACGAGCCAATTAAAATTAAAATAGGAGATTAATTTCTCCCAATACAAGTCAGTGCATAACACCCCCTCTTATCATGGTTTAACATTTCGCAGTCTCCCCTTCTTATCATGCTTTACCATTGCAGCAGTCCCCACGCTCTTATCTTGCTTTAACATCTCACAGTCTCCCCCTCTTATCAAGCTCTAACATCTTCCAGTCTCCACTTCCTATTATGCTCTAACATCTTCCAGTCTCCCCCTCATATCATGCTTTAAAATCTCCCAGTCTCCCCCTATTATCATGCTCTAAGATCTTCCAGTCTCCCCTTTTATCATGCTTTAACCAATCCCAGTCTCCACCTCTTATCATGCTCTAAGATCCTCCAGTATCGCCATTTTATCATGCATGCTCTAACTTCTCCCAGTCTCCCCTTTTATCATACATGCTCTAACATCTCCCAGTCTCCCCCTCTTATCATGCTTTAACATCTCAAAGTCTCCCTCTGTTACCATGCTCTAAGATCCTCCAGTCTCCCTATTTTATCATGCATGCTCTAACATCTCCCAGTCCCCCCCTCTTATCATTCTCTTACATCTCCCAGTCTCCAGGTCAATTAGTTTGTGCGCGCGTGAAACGCTGCGGCTCAGATGCCGACTGTTTCAGTCCTAACGGCTGCTGTGTGTACAATCCCTACGCCACTGCCGACGTGACCAGCCCCCCGCCACCAGACTACTACAAGTACCCGCCGAGCTCTAGACCTGGTCAGATCGTGCCCCCGCTGGTTGGTGTCTGTCTGCCAGCATTAAGTTTAGACAACCGTATGTCTTTTAATATTTTAGTTTGGTTTCATTTTATTTTTTAAACGCCTACCATGCTTTAGAAATTAAAACACACTTTAGGACAAAACCTGAAGAAGGATAAAACAAGACAGCAGACATTTAGACTGAAAATCAGCAGCGGCAGAAAGGGACAACATAATAAAGATAGATAAGGACAGGCAAAGAAAACACAACTTGGCTTGATTTGGAGTCGACCAGAAATAATTCAAATCTAACAGTAGACAAGGAATAGTTTCTGAGTAACTATCTAATAAAGGATGACGATTATTGCTTGAACAAGAATGCAGTCCCCCACCCCTTTTATCCCAATAACATACTATCACACATGAGGTTTGCTTGGTGAACACTTTGACCATCTTGGGCGGCAAACCACTGACTGGACCAGTGGGGGAAAGGGGGGGGGTAGTAACCCACTAGGTAGAAGCACATTTATCAGCAAGAAAAATGTAGCTAATAAAAGTTTTAAATATTTAAATAAACACTGTAGCAGATTGTAATGTCTTCTTATCATGAAGTTAAGGTTAGATATATATTTAATAATTTCTTATCTATTTTTTCAGCCTGCCTTGCTTCAATAGATCCACTGAGTACCAAGTGCCCATGTTTAACTGGATTAACCTGCCAACCAGATGTGCCTGGCTCAATACTTGGTAGAGGCATTTATCGCTGTGCTGGTCTATTCCACTCTTTCTATCATTGTGATAGTATAGTCCACCGTTTCTAACATTGTGCCAGTCTATTCCACTGTTTCAAACATTGTGACAGTCCATACCACTGTTTCTTGTATTGTCATAGCCTAGTCCACTGTTTCTATCATTGTGCTAGTCTATCCACTGTTTCTTATATTGTGATAATATGTCCAATGTTTTTTATATTATGATTGTCTATTTCACTGTTTCTTTTATTATGCTAGTCTGTTCAACTGTTTCTAAAATTGTTTTAATATTTTTATCTATTTATATTACTGTGCAATTCAATTCTACTGTTTCTCTAAGTGTGCTAGTCTATTCCACTGTTTCAATGATTGTGCTAGTCTATTCCACTGTTTCTATTATTGTGCTAGTCTATTCCATTGTTTATATTATCGTGCTAGTCTATTCCACTGTTTCTATTATTGTGATACTATATTCCACTGTTTCAAATATTGTGCTAGTCTATTCCACTGTTTCTATTATTGTGATACTATATTCCACTGTTTCTATGATTGTGCTAGTCTATTCCGCTGTTTCTATTATTGTGCTAGTCAATTTCACATTTTCTAGTATTGTTCTAGTCTATTCCACTGTTCATATTATAATGATAGTATTGTGTCACGTATCCTCCTTCGATTGGTTTCTTTCATCAACATCTTTTACTCGCCATAAGTCGCCATAAGTCGTAATCACAGGGCATTGAACACAAGTCTTTTTACATTAGCAATGTCAACTCGGGTATGTCACGTATCCTCCTTCGATTGGTTTCTTTCATCAACATCTTTTACTCGCCATAAGTCGCCATAAGTCGTAATCACAGGGCATTGAACACAAGTCTTTTTACATTAGCAATGTCAACTCGGGTCTAAAAACATATCTATCAGGCTGTACAATAAACGCAGCTTGCTAAAAGGAGAAGTAATGCAAAACCATTCACTACAAAGCCCTTTTTTTAAAAACTGCTCAACTGTAATGCACGTGCGTCAAGGGCAGTAAACAATATACACAGATTATATTCAGAGCTCAAGCGACACCTTTCCGATCATAAAATTTTCTGATGATACCACCATCGTTGGCTTAACGAGGGAGAAGGCTTATACCACAACTTAATTTTAAGCTTGATCAATTGGTGTGATGAAAATTTTTTCCAACTGAATGTCTCAAAAACAAAGTAAATGTTTGTTGATTTCAGGAGATGAAAAAACCAGATTACAAATCTCAATATAAAAATCAAAGTGTAGAGAAAGTAGAGGCATAATACAAGTACTTAGATGTCACCATTAATATTAAGCTAACATGACATGAGCACGGCCAAATGCTGTATAAGAAATTCAACCAAAGACTGTTCTACCTAAAAAAAACTGTACAATTTCGACGTAAACAAACAACAATGTAACAATGGGAAGCCTGCTTAATTTCAGTATTACCTGCTGGTGAGGGAATTCATCGTCTGATATTTAACACCGAAATAAACAGACTAATCAAGAAAGCTAGGAACATAACACAAACTAAACATCCTTCACTTGAAGTACTATTTGAAGAAAGATGTTTTTCTAAAAATTTTGCATGAAACATCCCACCCTCTTCATGACAGATAAGTAGGGTCGGCCGGTTGGGGACGAATTCTTTCTCTCAGGGCGAGGACTGAAAGTTGTAAAAATTCTTTTGTTCCCCAATCTGTACGAATTTACCAGCGTGCTCCCCCTGAAGTCACACATCTTAATGAGAACTCATTAGTCCCTGATATGACCAAGGGCATTTACTGAAGGGCTGTTCTTTTTCACTAGTAATAAAACTTAATGTAGATGTCTTGTGTTTAAATTGTTTTATTTGTGTGCTGAAAATGTACAATGCAATCAAAAAACATTTCCATTTGTTTGGACCAATGAAAGAATCTCATCTTATCGTAAATCTCAAAACGCGCCACGCGCAATAAAGGACACTTTTCCTTGCGCAACAATTACTAGTGAACACCCATACTCGACACCAGTCCAGCCCAGTTGTTTCTATCAATGAGGTAGTCTATTCATCTTTTTCTTGGACAGCGCTAGTGTTTTCCATTGTTTATATTATCGTGCTGGTCTATTCCACTGTTTCTAGGTTTAGTACTTGTCTGCCTCTAAGACACATTTCACCTTGTCATTGTTTGCTGTGTTGGTCTATTCCACTGTTTCTATTTTTTGTACGTGTCTGTCTCTAAGATACATTTGGGAATTCAGTCACCTTGTCATTGTTTGCTGAATGTGTACATATGTATAGCGTTTAATGTGTCCATTTTATTTGTTACAGGAAAGTGTGTTGATCCAACTGAACTGGTGATAGTGAGATAAGCATCGCCATCACAGGCAAAAACCCCATTTGATTTAGATAAATATTAAACAAATATCTTACAACAAAGTATTTGCCTTTTTTGTTGTTGTTGTTGTTTTGGGGTTTATTTCATTAAATTTATAAATTGCTTAAAAAACCAAACTTGAGAATTGTTTCCCTTGTAGGTGAGTACGCAGGTACTTGGTTAGACAGCGGCTTCCTTGTTGGAAATTTCTATGATCAATGACATTGAACATCTTTGATCTGAGCATGACAAACTTGAAGACACACTGCCGCTTAAGAGACAATTAGAAATTGATAAACAAAAAAACTTCAGGGTCAGGATAATACTTCAAGACCAACGGATGGAGAAATTGATACATTGGTAAAAATAAAAATGTCTTTGAGAATGTCGGTTCAAGAGGAAAATATCTGGATATTGCGTATGATATCCTAAGGTCCATTCCTCAGACCAGTGTGGTGTCAGAGCGGATGTTCTCTTCATCAGGTTAATTTTGTAACCATATGCGTTCAAAGTTAAGTGACCAAACATTTTACACTTGGTCATTTTTACGATTTCATTATTTAAATGTTTTTTCTTCGAACTATAAATAATTTTGTTATTATTTTGGGGTTTATAGGGGAGATAATATCTAAGTTCCTTTACATCTGTGGCAAAAGCTCTGGTATATAGGAAATAAAATTTGTTTCAAAAATAAAAGTGGGTGGGAGTAATGTTAAAGCACGATTTTTTAACAAGTTAACCACTTAAATAGTTATTTTTCAAAAATCCATTGCAATACAAATATAGTTTCAATTATTGGCAATTATATCCTAAAATTGTGAATCTGAGAGCAAAATAAAAAAATGCAGCAAATTTGAGTTGAAACCTTTTTTAAGGACGCCTGAAGTCATGGAGGCCCTTTTTTGTTCCCTTCCCTCTAATGCCACATGTGGTTGTTTTGGTGTGGGGGCATTATAACATTTTGTAATCAGATAGGACATGGTGTCCACCCCTTCCCTCTAATGCCACATGTGGTTGTTTTGGTGTGGGGGCATTATAACATTATGTAATCAGATAGGACATGGTGTCCACCCCTTCCCTCTAATGCCACATGTGGTTGTTTTGGTGTGGGGGCATTATAACATTATGTAATCAGATAGGACATGGTGTCCACCCCTTCCCTCTAATGCCACATGTGGTTGTTTTGGTGTGGGGGCATTATAACATTTTGTAAT
>CAXITT010001915.1:5773-17317 GCA_964033795.1 Lymnaea stagnalis
TTTTTTTTTACATACCTTCATTCAAACTATTATTGTATTTTAACATGAACAAATATATTTAGAACACATCAATAGTTTTTACCGAATGTTAATTTATAGATGATAAAAAGTATTTCAATCGTAAACCATAGATGGAAACATGCTCTTTAAGATGTGTTAAGTTTTTTTGAATGGTAAAGCACGCAAAAGCTGGCCTTGTTGTTTTTAAATAAAAAAAATATGCCGTTGTCATTGAATATAGTAGTCTGAAAGGAAACAAAAACCTGAAGGAACTATATATAGTTTTTCCTTTTACCATCCAATATCAGAAATCTTGTAAAAATTATCTAATATCAAAGACAGTACTTTGGATTTTATTTGCAAACAAATAAATATTGGCAGATATTTTTCATATTTTTGATTTATTGCATCCCTACATAAAGGGGATCGAAATGGGGAAAAATCCCAGGCTGAACAACCCAGTCCTACTAGACACCTTTTGGTTAAGCTTTTAACTAAAATATAAATTTGTTATATACGACTTATCTCAAAGTTTCTTAAAAACTACATCTGAATAGGAAATAACAATAAATCTTTCTTTTAGATTAATTTTAAAGAAACCTTTTAAGTTATATTTTATTTTTAAAACATTTGATTTGCAAATTAAAAATAAAATGCTCCACAAAAATATATAAATGTAGATATAAATGAATATTAAATGTGTTCATAATTATTTCCCCTGAACGCAAATTTATTGGAATTCAACCCTCTTAATTGTTTTCAAATATGTAAAATAAATTTTAAAAATCTATAAGATAAAAACATGCAACAGCAATGCAATGCATTTGTAAGAATTATTGTTCATTGTATACTTTTTAGTAGATTTTTGTGAAAGTTTGTTTTTTCAAGTATTCTATTATAGACTCTTTACTTTGCCATCTTTACTTTAGCTCATATCATGTTGCAATGTTACCAAGTGAGTTGTGGGACATCGATCGTTTTACTTTAATACATTTTATTACGTAAAATAACATTTCAGTCGAACAAAATAAAATGCCATTTTGATAGCAAGCATCCGAGCTTTGCCGGCAAGGATACCAACTATTTCAGAAGTTAAGCTGATAGACTCCAGAAAGCCAGACTTGACACTGGTGCAAAGTACCACACAAAAAACTTAGCAGCCGTCGAAGCTTCATATTTGGTGGCACTCAGAATCGCCAGATCTATGAAACCTCACACCATTGCTGAAGATTTACTGTTGCCAGCAACCAAAGACATTGGTCGCGTTATGATCGGAGACGATTTCGTTACGAAATTGAGTGTAATTTCCTTTTCTAACGAGACTGTCCGCAGAAGAATAGATGACGTGTAATGTTGATATTCGTGATCAGGTAATCCAGGAAATTAAATCTGCTTCACTTCCAATATTTAGTAGCCAGCTTGATGAATCTACAGACGTTGCGAACTGTTCACAGTTACTAGTTTACATGAGGTATATTAATGATGTCAGCTTTAAACAAGAATGTATTTTTTGCAAACTTCTGCAAACAACAACTACTCCACGTGATGTATTTTACACAATTATTTTATTTATAAAAGATCATAATATCTCTTGGGGACAGGATTGTGGTGTTTGCACATATGGTGCTTCATCAATGCTAGGATGTCAATATTAATTTTACAATTTGGTACAAAATGAGTCACCAATGTCATCGGAATGCATTGATGGTTTTCATCGGCAAATATTTGCTACGAAGACGCTGCCACAAGAGTTACAAGAAGTAATGAAAAGCGTCATAAGGTCTGTCAATTTTGTAAAGGCGAGCACTTTAAGCAGTCGACAGTTTTCGCAACTGTGCAACCAGTTGGATGCGTCAAACAATGCTCTGCTATTTCACACTGAAGTGAGATGGTTATAGAGAGGAAATGTTTTAAAACGTGTTTTTGAGTTTCGTGATGAGCTCAAAAAGATTTTTAATCAGAAAGCAAGACCACAGCTCGAAGCACTTTTTACCGATAAAAGTGAACTGCACAACATAAATTACTTGGTCTTAGCCATATTAAATGAGTTGAAATTATCACTGCAAAGACCAAATGCAACGTTCCTCAATTTATCTGAAATGATGCTATTGTTCAAAATGAAACCTCATCTTGAGAAAAAAAACGATTGGATGAAAATAAAATGTACATGTTGCCTATCTTATCTTCTTTCTTTGAGGAACATAACACCGAATTATAAAAAAAGACTTACGATGATCAATTCTGTGATGAACACTTGCACATTCTTGCAAATGAAATTTCAACGTACTTTCAAAATCTACCTAATACCCCATTTATACTTGTCAGAAGTCCATTCACAATCATAGTTAAAGATGTTTCTGAGTCAGCACAAGAGGAGTTCATTGAACAGCGATACAGTGGGAACTGATTTCTCTACAATGCCAGTTACAAAATTCTGGATCAAGTGTTTGCAGTCACACCCTTTTCTGTCTGAGACTGTGTTGCACTTTCCTCTTCCTTTCCAACAACATATCTTTGTGAAACAGGGTTTTTCCAGCCTGATGGTAATCAAGTCTAAAGATAGAAATAGACTTGTTGTGGAAGATCATCTTCGTTGTGCTTTGCAAAGACTGTCCTGAGCATTTATGATCTGGTAAGAAAGAAACAATCTAGACCCTAGCAATGACGTTGGCTTTAAACAAATACTGTCGCAAGATGTAAAAAAGCTGTTTACTGTTGTTATATTAAGACTGTTTCCCATGCTACACCATGCTTCAAGACAAAAGTTCACTTATTTTTAATCAGAAATCAATGTTTCACAATATATTGTTTTTGTGATTAATAACTCTGCTTTAATTATGTTTCATTTATAACAATGAAAATAAAACCTGCATATCAGATATTTACATTACGATTCATAACAGAAGCAAAATTACAGTTATGATGTAGCAAATAAAATAATTGTATGGTTGGGGGTCGCCACATCACGAGGAACTGTAAAAAGGGGTCGCAGCATTAAAAAAGTTGAGAACCACTGGTCAACACCGTCCCTGGAGGAAAATTAAAGAAGAATCGAGACGAAAATGCATTGTCTTTGACACACGTTAGAACGCCTTGAGGAGTGAGTTTATCGTAGCGTGATGGGAGAATTTGATCACATTCTATAGGAACCGTCACAATTGGGAGGCGTCATCGGTAGAAGTAAGCGGAGGAACGAGTGTCACCAAATGAAGTTACTTTACTGACCACCAACTGCAGTCCTCACAAGAATTATTCTTCCCTATGTGTTAAGTCTTCGACTCAGACACAGCTTGTACCAGTTTTTTTTTCCCCACGGTGTTATACTAAGTTATATTTGGAAGAGTACGTTTAGTGGTTAGGTTGAGCTCTGCATACATCATATTGTGCAGATGATTACTTTATATATTTTAGCAATATTGAGCATTTATTTCAGGCTAGTTGAAATAAATCATTGCAAAAGGTTGGCCGTGTTTACAGTGGACTCATACCACCACAGAGCGAAGGCGAGATGAATGAAAGGTCCAGGTAAAATCATTATCATAGAAAAGACTCTTAATTTGAAGAGAAGTGACATCGCTATAAAGATGTGTAGCTTCTTACTTAAGTTAGGATTACCTCTATTGTGGCTTACTTGTGTTAAGCAATGTTAATTAAATAGTCTTATTTACGGGACACCAATCTTTATTTTATAGCATTTCTTTTAATGTGTTTTATTTTATGTTCAATAAAAAATTCAGACATTATTTTTTTATTAAATAACTTTTTATTTTAGACAATAAATTTAAAAGATATATTATTTTTCGATACTTTAAGTTATATTGAGGATTCATTTTGTTAATTGTATTGTTGTCGTTTTTCCTTGATCCAATGAAACAAGGTGGTGTCAGAGAAATTGTATTTTTGTCATGTTTCATTGGGCACATTAAAACAAGGTGGTGTCAGAGGTAGTGTAGAAATTTGAGAAAGTGTCACTTAACATAAGGTAGCTTGTGACACCATAGACTTCTTAACCATTTGCGTCATTGAGCTTGGATTGTCAATCAATATATGAAGTACACGCCTAACCATGCACTGTGTCTACAAGTTAAAACGCCAGGAGTTTATTGTGATTTAGGTGGAAGGTTCATGACATAACATATAATTATAAATAATATTATTTTAAAGAGTTATATTTCTTGTTTTTCACTTCTGTAATCTGAGAACGGCTATTAGCCAAAATAACATTTTCATATTGTCATGGTATCCAATTTGAACCATTCACATAATCTTTTTCAAATGTTTTATCTTCTTTTCATCTGAACAATTTTTAAACAAAATAAATATGTTTCAAGGGAAAAAATCGCAAACTTATTCTACATGTTTTATTGGATATAATGTATGATATTTAAGAGCTTATATTTTACTTTTGTGCCATGCAAATGTAATATTTTTTTTTAATAAACAATGCTCTTGCAATTTATTGTTAAAATTGTTAAAAACATTCATACATTATTTTTTGTTTTAAAATTTAAATACTAACTTTAAATTTCAAACTTTCTGAGAAGTATATAAAATATTAATTATGCTTAACTAGGGTTGCAGCAGTGTGTTTATTCACTCCAAGTGGACTATTATGACTTATATAAAACTGTAGTCCACTTGAATTCGATCCCTTTGTCTAGGGAGTTAATATAAATGAATAGTCAGCGTGTTTGCAATGATAATCGTGCAAATTGTGTACAAAAATTGTATCATATCTAGATATATGTAAAAGTGAAAGTTTGTGTATTTGTTTGTCTGTTTGTGGTTCTGTTTGTTCTATAAAGGCTTTACATGGATTTATGGATCTTGACCAAACTTGGCACCTATATCCATCATTATCCGGAAGGAACTCTTAAGCGGCTATGAACTTTTATAACATTCCGTTTTGGTCCGAGGGCCTCGAATTTGTTTTTTTATGAGCTGTATAAAAGTTAACAATAAATACTCTTGATCAAACTTAGTACATTTGCACTTTATTATCCATATTCAAATATCCAAGGGCACTGAACGCATAATATCCATTTCTCTTTCCCGGGGGTCCCAGTTCATTTTTGTCTTATTTAGCCATATAAATATCAATAGGCTTAGACAACACTATATTTTTTAAGGGAATTGATGGATATAGGCCTAGCGTTGTAGCAATACACTTCTTTGTCCGTATTGAAATATCGGTGGATTTAAAACTCATAATATCCGATCTAGAATTTTACAGAAAGCTCGATAATTTTAAAAAGCTATATCTATGGCATTTTTAAGTAGATTTTAATGGGACCAATTTTAAATTTTAATTCTTATTTATGGGTCTGACATTTGTAGGGCCCCTATCTCAGACATAACCAGGATTGGGATCCTAATGCAATCACGGCCACGCCGGCTAGTGTATATATATATATATATATATATATATAAACGATGGAACTCACACATTGAAACTTTACTCGTAGGATGTTACGCTTAAGTAAGCACTTATGTCCTGGTCATTTTTGTTCCCCCATATTAGTTTTTGTGATTAATAACTATGCTTTAATTATGTTTAATTTGTAACAATGAACATAAAACCGGCATATCAGATGTTTACATTACGATTCATAACAGAAGGAAAATTACAGTTATGATGTAGCCCTTCCTCAAAAGTTCTCTTCCTGGAGATTTCGCCGCTGAATTTTGTGTTAATCGTCCGGTTTGTGAGGAAACCGGAGATCCACCTGTACATTTTCGCGCTTACTCTCAACTTTTGCAATTTGAACAACAGACCGGACCTCCAAACTCGGTCATAGGCTTGTTTGAGGTCGAAAAATACAGCCACTGTATGTGATTTTTTTCTGGAGCCCATCTGTTATGGACTGGAGAAGACGGAGCACTTGGTCTACAGGCTGCATTCCCTTGCGGAAGCTCCCCTGTATTGGGCTGAGACTCCCAGTACTCTCCATGCACCAGTAGAGCCTCCGGTTAACCATTCTCTCGGCTACCTTCATTAACATCGATGTTAGAGACATCGGACGATAGCCGGTCGGTTGATCGAGTTTCCCGTGCAGGATAATCACTCCATCAATCGCCAGACCTTTTTGCCGTCCTTCAGGTCGAGTTTTCCGCACGTACTAACTTATTTTTCCTTTTTCGCCCTATCAACCTCCTTCCGGACTTCTGCCGTAAGACTGTTGTAAGCCGCACGAGAAGCGGCCGTCTTCAATTTTACGGCTTTGGTCCGGGCTCTCTTTCGTTCACGGACTATTTTAACTAGCCTCTGGTTCCAAAAGGGGCGGAACTTGAGGTTCCCGTTAGTTCTTGGAAATTTTTGCTTTGCCACTGTGAGGATACCACTCACAAAGTCGTTGTATGCAGCATCAGTGCTTTTGTGGGTATTGGGAGTCCCTATTGACTCCGCAATCATACTCTCTGTTCACTCCTGGAACAGGGTCCACTTGGCTTTGCCAAACAACAAGTGTCTCCTAGAAAACCTAGATTTTGCAAGCGCAAGACAAATTGTAATGAGGGTAGGCTTGTGGTCACTGCCAACCTCATCTAGGACTTCGCACTGAGTCTTCGCCTCAAGCTCGGCTGAGACCAGTGTTACATCGGGGCGTGACATGGCACTATTGCCCGTGTGAAGCAGTGTTGGTTCACTGTCGCCATTTTGCAGTCTGATGAGGTTGGTCGTGAGCTCAACCTCCTCTAAGTAGCGCCCAGAGGCGTTAGTGTCGGGATAGCCCATATCCCCCATATGGGCGTTTAAGTCCCCAGCTATAATCATATCACTAAGAATTGTAGTGCCCTCCAAGGGCAGGCACAAAGTGTTTCTAGGGGTGTTATAAACGTTACTGATGGTAAAGGACTTACCTCCTATGACTACTCTAAGGGTGAGAGTATCCATCCTACCAATGTTCCTGCTCTCTACCAGTTCCGCTGTGAGTTTGTTTTTCACGAGAGTTACCAAACCTCGGCACCTTACGCAGGTGCGGCGTTAAACTGAAAATCCCGAGATGTGCAATGGGTGCTTTTTCAGTAGGGTCTTCTGTAATAGAGCTACGTCCACTTCTCGGCTGTGGAGTAGTTTGGTGAGCTCGGTTATATTCCCTCGGTTAAGCTGCATAACTACTAAAGTTTTGGGGAGGTGACTAGCGGCAACTTGCCCAGTGCTCACAGTAGCACAAAAGCTTGCAGTCGGCCTGAGCCATGTCACCGATCTGAAGGGGAGGAGGGGATTCGAGTTCCCCTTGCTTAGAGTCATGTGATTTTTACTAGCCATGTAAAAAGAATAATAAGTAGGCTTTATTTTCTTACCTTCTCCCGGGTGAAAGTTACAAGTAACTTCCCCCCTTCACCTTGGGAGACAGACGTAGAGACGTGAAATTTTTGGCTTCAGGTAGTCAGTTCTACCCTACTAGTCGGTCGCGCCACTGAGAGGCAAAACTCTTGCGCCGACATGTCAGTACTAAACATGTTAGGCTAAACTTGTCAGTAATAAACATGTCAGTAATAAATGAGGAGTCCAATTGCAAACCCTGCTAAGTCAATTTTTTGAAAAAAATGAGTTAGTCCTCTTGGCTTTCGTTCACGGACTATTTTAGCCAGCCTCTTGTTACAAAAGGGGCGGAACTTGCGGTTCCCGTTAGTTCTTGGAATTGTTTGCTTTGCCACTGTGAGGATACCACTCAGAAAGTCGTTGTATGCAGCATCAGAGCTTTTGGTGGTATTGGGAGTCCCTATTAACTCCACAATCATACTCTCTGTTCACTATGAAGTACTATTTCACAATATTTAACTATTTTTTTAAAATTCAAACTCGCTAAGTTCACTTATTTCGCTATTTAAAAATACAATTGGCTTCCAAAACCTGCTAAGTTGCATTAGCAGTCACTTTCAAACCCTACTAAGTTACTAGCCAATTGCAGTAGTTGTTTTAAACAAAATTTGTGAAAAAGAGCCGATCACAATTTAGCTCCCCGGCATATGACTTTCGACACTGTTCAAGATAGTTGAACACGACACTAGTCTAGTCTTAGTACAATCGGCGATAACGCTAACATGTCCCAATTAAAACTTTAAAAAAGAAAAGAACTCCATATTTAAAGGATCCCTCTGCAGATAATGTTTAATTTTTAAAAGTTTATTACTTTATGCAAGAAGGTGTCCCCACCTTAAATGCATTGTTATTGTTACGCCAATGTAACCCAATAAAATTGTCAATCCCTGTTTTTTTCTCCCCATGACTTAATTATGAATTAAAGACTATTGTTGTGATGTAGTAATGTCATGTGTTATTGTCTGTTACTTTGTGTTTTTATTTAGTAATTATATGTGTTATTTTCTGTTACTGTTACTTTATGTTGTGATATAGCAATGATATGTGTTTTGGATTATTACTAGTATTACTTGATTGTTTGGATAAAGTACTATAATATAAAATCATGCAGTACAGTTTACAGAAAATGTAAAAGAGCACCCCCCTCTATATCTTTTAAATTTGTTGTGGGCTGCCAAACTTCCTAAGTGATTTAGACCATTTTCAAATCGTCATAAGCATTTTAAACCTCTTTCAAAAGCTGCTAAGTATATTTTTAATCCCTTTCAAAAGCTGCTAAGTATATTTTTAATCCCTTTCAAAAGCTGATAAGTATGCAAACAATTTTCAAAACCTGCTAAGTAATAACTTTATAATGCATCATAAATGCAAAAATGCCGATTTAAATATACTTTATGTTAAAAAATATATAATTTACAGCTAATCTTTAAACTGGAACAAAAACCAGAATCCTAGGATTAGCGCATCATTGTGTTTTATAAAAATGTGTTTTTCTCAAAATCCATCTAAAAAGACTTAGCAGGGTTTGCAATTGGACTCCTCAAATAAGAGAGTACTAAACAAGTCAGTACTAAACATGTCAGTACTAAACATGTCAGTACTAAACATGTCAGTACTAAACATGTCAGTACTAAACATGTCAGTACTAAACATGTCAGTACTAAACATGTCAGTACTAAACATGTCAGTACTAAACATGTCAGTACTAAACATGTCAGTACTAAACATGTCAGTACTAAACATGTCAGTACTAAACATGTCAGTACTAAACATGTCAGTACTAAACATGTCAGTACTAAACATGTCAGTACTAAACATGTCAGTACTAAACATGTCAGTACTAAACATGTCAGTACTAAACATGTCAGTACTAAACATGTCAGTACTAAACATGTCAGTACTAAACATGTCAGTACTAAACATGTCAGTACTAAACATGTCAGTACTAAACATGTCAGTACTAAACATGTCAGTACTAAACATGTCAGTACTAAACATGTCAGTACTAAACATGTCAGTACTAAACATGTCAGTACTAAACATGTCAGTACTAAACATGTCAGTACTAAACATGTCAGTACTAAACATGTCAGTACTAAACATGTCAGTACTAAACATGTCAGTACTAAACATGTCAGTACTAAACATGTCAGTACTAAACATGTCAGTACTAAACATGTCAGTACTAAACATGTCAGTACTAAACATGTCAGTACTAAACATGTCAGTACTAAACATGTCAGTAATAAACATGTCAGTAATAGACATGTCACTAATAAACAAGTCAGTAATAAACATGTCAGTAATAAACATGTCAGTAATAAACATTTAAGTAATAAACATGTCAGTAATAAACATGTCAGAACGAAACATGTTAGTTCATAAATATCAGTAATAAACATGTCAGTAATAAACATGACAATAATAAACATGACAGAAACATCCCAGTACTAAACATTTCAGTACCGTACTAAACATGTCAGTACTAAACATGTTAGTACTAAACATGTCAATACTACACATATCAGTACAAAACATGTCAAACGAAACATTTCAGTTCATAAAATATCAGTAATAAACATATCAGTACTAAATATATCAGTACTAAACATGTCAGTCCTAAATATGTTTGTACTAAAGTTTTAATCGACAGCGTATGTGTGTTAAATTAATTAATGTATATTTGCAACTAACTCGTGTTGGGTGATAGTCATTCACCACTGACAAATGCTGAGTTGCAAAGCAAGCAAGTCAGCTAAAAGCTAAATGTAATTAATAATAGTAGTTAATCGATTAATCGATTAAAAAGTGATTGATTAATCAAACAAGAATATTTTAAAAATCACCAGTCTGATATGAATATATTATATTAGCAATTATAACCTCTTGATAACGATATTTTAAATAATCTAAAATTAAACAGTAGTTCATTGGATTCCGTTAAATTTGCTGGGGGACAGACGGCTTTAGGAAGTTAGAGAAATATATACAACAAGATATAGCCCGCCAAACATTGGTGACAGCAAATCGTGAACTTCCCATCTAGTAAATTTACTTGACAAAACATGAACTCAAGTAACGCACATTTAAGAATCCCAATATTTGCTACAGCCCTTCCCATATGATTCGTCACTGCACACTTTTTATTCCACGCCCATGAACTATATTAATATTCTCATATCCAAACCGCTTTTAACTCGAATATTTTTTTCCACAATACTTAAATTGAGACGATTTCATTTCCGAAAAAGGAAATATTACGTACCAAAAGAAATTGCGTTACTATATATATATATATATATATCATTATTATATATGATATATATATCATTTAGCGTATTTATCGGAAATTATATTTTAGGCGCTAGTGAACTCATTGAAGAAACTCAGGCGTATATATAAATAGCCTGCGTCTTGTTTGATCCGTCTTGTTCGAGCTTTGCTGGCCAATTCTATATAGAGATGAAAATTCACCCTTTTTTTCTAATCCACAACATTTGACATAATTGTTCATGAAAATAAATAATTTGAGATGCTAATTATTAATATTAATTAAAAATAAGATTTGAAATTCATTTTTTAAAATTTTTAAATATTTTTTTTTGTAGAGATAATTAATGAGAGGTCCGCTGGAACGAGCACATTTACAATGTATGTAACCAAGCAAACAAGACCCTGGGGTACTTAATGCGAAATCTAAACATTGGCAACACCTGTGTAAAAAAATAGCATATAAAGTCTTTGTCCGTCTGGATTTATATTATGTATCTTCAGTCTGGGACCCATTTAGCCTGAAGAGCATTGACAGGTTGGAGGCGGTCAGCGACGGGCAGCACGCTTTGTCCTGAACCACTAAAGGAATACCTCTGGTGTTGGAAGCATTCTGGAAACACTAGGCTGGTCACCATTGGAGGAACGACGACGACAATCCAGGCTCTCCATTATGAACAAGATAAATAATGGGCTGGTCCACTGTTCTAGTATTAAATAAAAACTCGTCCCTCTCCCCCATAGACAACGACGAGGCCATGCTAGGCAATTCAGGCTCATACCAGCAAGAAGCCAGTATAGGAGCTGCTCATTCCTGCACAATACAATCAGGGACTAGAGCAAGCTTTCAAAAGGAACAGTTGAGGCGACAAAACGAGACACATTTGTGTCTATTGCCTCAAGCCTCCAAACCCCCAATGCATGATTCCCGCACAAGGTGGCACTTGCAA
>CAXITT010001917.1:0-28788 GCA_964033795.1 Lymnaea stagnalis
ACAGCCGCTGTGGACTTTGAAACAGACGAGCTGATACAGAAGACCATCAGGAGTGAGTTCAAGGACAGCACAGTGCTCACCATTGCACACAGACTTAACACAATTCTAGACTACGACAGGTAAATTTAACGTTTAACGTTGACCAGCCACGTATCTCTCGCTGGCTTTATTTTGAATATAATTTCAAGAACTACAACCGTATCTATATCTGCATACTACAGCCATATCTATATCTGCATACTACAGCCATATCTGTATCTGCATACTACAGCCATATCTATATCTGCATACTACAGCCATATCTATATCTGCATACTACAGCCATATCTATAACTGCATACTACAGCCATATATATATCTGCATACTACAGCCATATATATATATATATATCTGCATACTACAGCCTTATCTATATCTGCGTACTACAAAGGTATCTATGTTTGTGTATTACAGCCGTGTCTCTGTTATTAAATTAATTGGATGTTATTGGAATGACCTTACAAATTAATCATTTGTTCTCTTACATGTTCACAGAGTGATGGTCCTTGATCAGGGTTACATCAAAGAGTTCAGCTCACCCAACATCCTTCTCAGTGACAAGACGTCCATCTTCTACGGCATGGCTAAGGATGCAGGACTCGTCTAGGACAACTGCCTGTTAATTTGGCAGATTTTTATTATTATTATCATGTTTGAAAAAATTGATTCTGGATATTCGGACGTTGGGCGTTTAAGGGCAATGGGTATGTAGGGGGTCAATGGGTGTTTAAGGCAATGGGTGTTTCAGGGTGATGCTTCTTTTAGGGAAATGTATGTTAGAACTTAGTGTTTTAAAGGGCTGAGTGATCATGCAAGTCTTGATTCTACTCAAATGATGTTAGTGTATTCCCTTTTTAAATATGAACTAAATAATATGCAAGTCTTAAGGTCAAGTAATGTAAATTTTGATTTTTGCTAGAAAGTTATTTTTGTTAGAAAGTTATTTTTGTTTAGATTTTGATGTTTAAATGATTTTAATTTATTTTTCTTCTAGTATGCAAACATAATACGAGGTGGGAAATGTGCTGCCTTAAGAAAATTTTAAGTCATTTTTTTATTTTAAATTCACTGCATTTTTAACGCTGCAAAATGTTACTCTGGATATATCACACTGCAATGATATCAATACCCCTTATCCCCCCCCCAACCCTTAACCCGAGCCAGAAAAAGCAACAAAAAGTAAAACAAGACAAAAACTACACATAGACACAAATTAATATACATACTCTTAGAACCAGATGTCTTCTATAAATAACAATGAGACATAACAGCACTAGCTCTTATCATACTGTTGCTACTGCTGTAAGATCAAATATTTAAGATAACCGAAAAGCCTACAATGGAATATTAGCGAAACTGAGAACTACACCGCGTTCAGTAGATTGTGGGCCCTGATTGTTGCTGTCAGCTGGCGTTCTCTCCCCCTTGACTGACCACACGGACCTAATGAGCTCAGTCATGGGGGACTAATCACCCCCTGATAGAAACCTGTCGCCACCACTGACTGCGGTGGAATTAAATGGTGTTTGTGTCATGGGCTAGTTGTCTAATAATGAAACTGTGTTTAAGCAGAGTTGCTGGATTCTGCTGGAATTTTTTTAATAATTAAATTGTTGCCTTTGTTTCACCTCACATGACTGAGGGTGAGTTCTTTTGATATTGTGTTTAATTTTGTCTATGTGCGTGTCAGTTATCTGAAATGATTTTTTTTTTTTTTTTTTGTATTGGAAAAATAGTTTTTTTTAATTCTGGAAACATCACTTTACTGTTTTCACGGCGTCGGCCTTTTTTTTTATTTTTTGTATTTTTTTTTTTTTTTTTTTTTTTGTTTTTTTGTTTTTTGAAATTTTTTTTTTTTTTTTTTTTTTGTATTGGAAAAATAGTTTTTTTTAATCCTGGAAACATCACGTGACTGTTTTCACGGCGTCGGCCTTTTTTTTTAACGATAACAATTTGTTACTGACAAAACAATGATCAATCGTTTGCTGTTCGTCAAATGTCAAATGTCAACTGTCGTTCTTGAAAAAATTGATAATTCAATCACGTTATCGTTTTCATATGCAGTTTTGTGTGGAAACTGTTTTCTTATCAAAAATCAATACGAGTGTTATCTTATCAAAAGTCAATAAGAGTGTTATCTTATCAAAAGTCAATACGAGTGTTATCTTATCAAAAGTCAATACGAGTGTTATCTTATCAAAAGTCAATAAGAGTGTTATCTTATCAAAAGTCAATACGAGTGTTATCTTATCAAAAGTCAATACGAGTGTTTAAAATAATTGTTCGTTGTAATTTAAGTTGAAATGTAAATCTTTGTGTATATTAAACAAGAGCTGTGTTTACTAAAAATATAAAATGATATGTTTTATTACTGTCGCTATGTGCATTTCTTGAACCACCATTAAACTGTATGGGATAAATTAAATGAAATTAGGTTTAGAATTTAGGACAAGGTTTTAAAGTGATCTATTCAAAACCAAGTTCCAGTAAATCACATTATCTCGAATCCATTATCGTTTGAATTGTACGGCTGTAGCTGACACAGCACAGTGCTTCAGTTATGTGATTTAAAATCAAAAGAAATAATTCTACAATCAACCCCCTTTTCAAATGTGTTTCCCTCTACTCTATGTTTGTTTTTCCCATCGAGTGGTATGTGGTAGTTTTTAAATGACTGTCAATTATTACCTGACTTGCCACATTTATTTTAACAAGTTAATGAATTATCTTTAATAAAATATGTGCGTAATGAGTAACATCTTATGTTTTGTTCGGTCATTTTTTAAACTTGTTCTTAACCAGGTGTCCAGAGTCCAGCGAAAGATTTCAAAAACAAACACGACGCTTATAACAACATGCTGTACACAATATGTAGCTCCCACGTGTTTAAATACATTCACGTTGTAACAAATATCTCATTACTGAGTGATTGACTGAAATCTCCCTTCGGTATTTGACTGAATGCATTATTCAGTGTTTGACTGAAAGCATCATTCAGTGTTTGACTCAAAGCATCATTCAGTGGACAATAAATGAAGGCTCAAGATAATACGCACTGTAAGATCTCACGCTGAACTTTGTCCTTTGACCATCAAGTTCATATAGAGGTTGTTTCAATGATTTAAGTTTAGATAGTAGAAAGGTTGAGCAAATAAATCCAAAGAAAGAAACTGGCAGCCTCGGGGCGTCTATCCCCCCCCCCCCCAAAAAAAAATAAAAAAATACAAACATGCCCCGTCCCTTGTAGCCACTTAAAAATAATTCATCCAGACAGTCAGCAGAGTTACAGAGATCTCCCTTGCAGTTTGCGAAAGTGATGACGTCATTGTCGATAAAAAGGAAATTGATTAGATAAAAGCTACCGCTCAGACTGTACAAATAAACGACACATTTGGCCAGGATTTTGAGAGGTCTGAGTCTTGATACAAAAATGGGTCATCTTTAGAGTTGGAATTTGCGTCATTTCGCTAATTTATCTCTAAAATGTATATGCCCATATATGGACAATAACGTAAAAGATTTTTTAAAATTTTTTCTTTTTTTTTTTCTTTTTTTTTTTTTTTTTTTTACTATTGATCACCAGAATTCAGTTGACCTATTTGTTATGGCTATGTTTTGAAATCGTATCCTAACACATGATCACATTTAATTGTGACCTTGAAAATTATCCTTCTATCTCCTGCAACATATTTACAATTTACAGTCCAGTCAAACCA
Source organism: Lymnaea stagnalis (assembly GCA_964033795.1). Lineage (NCBI taxonomy): Eukaryota > Metazoa > Mollusca > Gastropoda > Lymnaeidae > Lymnaea > Lymnaea stagnalis. The sequence continues at coordinate 3,757 of CAXITT010001917.1, forward strand.
ATAAACTCAACATCTTCTTGCACTCCTGTAACTCATCATATCTTAAGATACGATAAAAGAGTTCTCAATTGATCCAAATACTTATCAATGATTTTTTTATTATAGACAGTGTACAAACTGTTCCACTTCAGCACATCAATCAAATAAATATTGCAATCAAGACAACATTTTACAAGTAGAACAATTTAATCATAAAACTTCTAAAGTATTTAAATAGCGCTAAAATCAGCCATCATATAAGATTGAGCTATGCTGACCTAACGCCAAAGAACCGATAAGATTTAAACATGTTCGGATTCTTAAAAACGATCATAGTTATTTTCTTTTATTTTACGGAAATCGAATGAAAGTAAATGCGCAAAATATAATACAGATCCGTTTTTATTTTAGTGAAATTTTAAGTATTATTATTATGAATTAGAAATCCATTTTAAGTATCAACTAAGGAACTATTTGAAGCATTTTATGTGTTTGAAAGTTATGAAAAAATAAAAAATAAAAACATTATGATCCAAGAATTACACCGTAATCACATTTATCGGGAACATCCAAACATCAGTTATTTTTAGTGCGTTTTTTTTGGTGTGTTGTTAATATTGCAAAATAATATTAAAAATAATTTGTTCTAAATAATCACGCAAATCACGTCATAGCGCGCCTATTAGCCAAGGCTAAAAATTATCCTATTTAATAACCACATGTTACAAAATTGATAATGTATTTTTCCCTTCTTTAAAGTAAAATTAATTAATATAGCGTATTGGTTTTTTAATCGCTAATATTTGGCTAAAATTGAATACAAATTTTGCTTTGTATTTTTAACATCTAATAAGGTCTTACTTTTATTCATTCTAAAATATACTTTTATGAAATTTATAAAGCTAAACCTTTTTCAAAGCTAAACCTTTAAATGTACTTTTAATGAGTTAATGCCGTTTAATTCAAATAGTACAGCGAAACATTATAGCTAAATATGATCCATTAATGCACTTATCACTCCTCAAAATAAGAGCAAATCATATGAAATGCAACAAATGTGTTTTTTGCGTAAGTAAGGAGGTTACAATTACGAGTAACACGATACTTTCATTTTGCCCAAGGCAGCACAAGATACACCTCACAATGAATTTGATAAATAATTAACCTTCTTAGGTATATATATATATATATATATATATATCGGGTTAGGAAATAGGGTGTGTACATTTTTACGTGGATGACAATATCTTTAAATCCAAATGATGTCACATATGTGAAAAATAGATGCTATATTTCTCATTTTACAAATGAACATATGTTTACCAATTAAGAAAATCGATTGAGTTAACAAAACTTAAGTACATTTACAAAATTATACCCATGAATATCAAAACCTAATCATTTTACGCAAGTAAATAGAGACGGTTAAGATTGTCCTAGATGAATTGATATATGATAGATAGACAGACCAAAAGACAGACAGGCCGACAGTCAGTTAGACCGACAGACATACCGAACGACACTCATACCGACCGACAGACATACCGACCGAGAGACATAGCGACCGACAGACATAGCGACCGACAGACATACATGCGTCAAATTGGAAAATGGCTTCTGTGGGTCGTCAAGCTCGAGCTCTTAATACACCCCCCCCCCGGGCAAGTCTCCACACGGGCCAGACGCCGGGTTTCATACATACATACAGACTGACATACATACCAACCGACCGATAGACATGCATATCGTCCGACAGACATGCATACTGACCGACCGACAGACATACATACAGACCGACAAACAGACAACATACCAACAGAGAGAAAGACATACATACCGACAGAAATACAGACAAACAGACAGACAGGCATGCATGCAGTTTGGCAGGTGGTAGGTAGGTAGGTAGGTAGGTAGGTCGGTAGGTAGGTCGGTAGGTAGGTCGGTAGATATGTAGATGGATAGATGGATGGATGGATGGATGGATGGATGGATGGGTGGATGGATGGATGGATGGATGGATGGATGGATGGATGGATAGATGGATGGATGGATAGAGTAGGTAGGTATGTAGGTAGGTAGGTAGGTAGATAGGTAGGTAGGTGGGTGGGTGGGTAGGTAGGTAGGTGGGTGGGTGGGTGGGTAGGTAGATACGTAGGTACGTAGTTAGGTAGGTAGGTAGGTAGGTAGGGAGGGAGGGAGGTAGGTAGGTAGGTAGGTAGGTAGGTAGGTAGGTAGGTAGGTAGGTAGGTAGGTAGGTGGGTGGGTGGGTAGGTAGGTAGGTAGGTAGGTAGGTAGGTAGGTAGGTAGGTAGGTAGGTAGGTAGGTAGGTAGGTAGGTAGGTAGGTAGGTAGGTAGGTAGGTAGGTAGGTAGACAGATAGACAGACAAACAGACAGACAAACAGACAAACAGACAGACAGATAGAATGCTTCCTTGAATAGTTTCGCAAAAGGTTTCTTTTATTGGGTAAACTTTATCTATACATATTTAAAAATTAGTGTATGTGTGTAAGTCCCGTATGCGCTTCTATACCATTCAAACACTTGTGAGTTGTTGTACACACGCCCGCAAATGTTTCTGAATTCTTACAAACATTTTACAATATTCCATTTTAGGCCCAGTGCCCTTATTTCTTTTTTTTGGTCCTTTTATGAGCTACATATAATGTCCGTATGCTTCCTATGCCATTCATCCGATTGCAATAAAACTAGTATACCATAAAACATAACCTTGTCATATTGTGGGCGATTTGTTAAAAAGTTCAGTATCCATCCTTGAATATTTAAATTCACACATAAGGCATTGATAGAGTTAAATGTTGATGGGAACTCTAGGAAAAGCACCCTAGCATAGTTTAGGGCTGTCTAGGTGATTGTCAAGTCTACGTTTGGCACCAAACCCCCACCCCCCAAATCACTTTTTTTATGCATGTTTAAGAAAAAAATAATAATTTGGTATCAGTACCTAGATAGCAGACAATCAAACGTAGCAGAAAAGAAATAAGGAAAAAAAATATTAATTCATTCGTTTAAAACTAACAATAGAAATATCAATCATAATCTGACAATGCTTATTTAAATTGATATGCACCGTTGCGCCTCCAGTAATAATTAATTCAACAAGCCGGCCAAGCTTCGGTTACCCCCCCCCCCCCTCCCTTAATCAAGACGCTGAAAAAAAGTTCCTGCTTCTGTTATTTTATTTTTACTTGTTTAATTATCTATTTATTTTTGGCCACGGAAGTTTTTTTGAGCCAATTGATTTATTGTTTCTTTGTACTTGTTACGTTCCGTTATTTGGCTTCACCAATTTCATCTGTTTTAAGATTGGGCTCGTTAGATGAACGATGCGTAACAAAGGACTGAACAGTCAGTATGCAAAGAAACATGATACCAAAGCTAAATATAGACACTAGGGAAAGTGGGAACATTAGAGAATTAACAATGCGATCAACTTGGTTATGCTAATAGAACTCCACCGACAGCCTCCAATTTGAACACATGCCCGCATGACCAGCGTCCCGCACCAAGAAGCACACGTGCCAACAAACACATGACACGCATTGTCATCGGTGGTGTGTGTGTGTGTGAAGCTTTTCAGGATAATGCTGTGAAGTTATAAAGGGGGGTCTTTGAAATCTAATAATATCTGATGTATCAAATTTAATAAGCACTGCATATTCTAACGTACAAGAGGCCTTACATAATCATGTAGTCTCATCAGTTACCAAAACCTCTACACTTAACTAATGTATCTACAAATCTACATTACGGATGGCACATGCATGTTTTCAGCACACCCAGAATAAGTTTGACCGGGTGGGTGTCCCGACACGTCTTGGCGAGTGTCCCGATACGTCTAGGCGGGTGTCCCGACACGTCTTGGCGAGTGCCCGACACGTCTTGGCGAGTGTCCCGACACGTCTTGGCGAGTGTCCCGACACGTCTTGGTGAGTGTCCCGACACGTCTGGGCGGGTGTCCCGACACGTCTTGGTGAGTGTCCCGACACGTCTGGGCTGGTGTCCCGACACGCTTTGGTGAGTATCCCGACACGTCTGGGCGGGTGTCCCGACACGGCTTGGTGAGTGTTCCGCCACGCCTGGGCGGGTGTCCCGACACGTCTGGGCGGGTGTCCCGACACGGTTTGGTGAGTGTCCCGACACGTCTGGGCGGGTGTCCCGACACGTCTAGGCGGGTGTCCCGACACGTCTTGGCGAGTGCCCGACACGTCTGGGCTGGTGTCCCGACACGCTTTGGTGAGTATCCCGACACGTCTACGACACGTCTGGGCCGGTGTCCCGACACGGTTTGGCGAGTGTTCCGACACGTCTGGGTGGGTGTCCCGACACGTCTTGGCGAGTGTCCCGACACGTCGACACGTCTTGGCGAGTGTCCCGACACGTCGACACGTCTTGGCGAGTGTCCCGACACGTCTGGGCGGGTATCCCAACACGTTCTGGCGAGTGTCCCGACACGTCTTGTCGAGTGTCCCGACACGTCTGGGCGAGTGGATAGTTACCAGACAAGAGCAACAGCAACCGAAGACAACTTTTAATGATTGACTTTTATGTTTGATGCTAAACAAACGAATGACCGGATGCAAACCTTTGCTTACTTTCGTCAGTAAATCTGTTTCTATATACGAGCAGGGGCGTATATCTCCCCCGACTGGTCGAAGCCAAACGTCCGCTCCCCCTCCCGTGCAAGCGCCCCTTCAAACAAGCAACTGGTTGTGGTCATTTGCCTATCCCCATTTCGAGGCGTAGGGTCAAGTGCTTTGTTAAAAATCTCCTGATCTTTATATTATAATGCTACCGGGTCTTTGTGTTATCGTGCTATTGAACTTGTGTGTACTTTAACTTATTTTGGTCTTTGCTGTGCACTTAGTTCCATCAGCAACAAGAGGTGTTAAGTGTTTTATCATTGGCCACTACATTAGACACTTGAGTGATGTGACTTCGTCAGTTGCAGTGTTAAGTGTCAAGAGGATGATACCGTTATAACAATACGTCATATTTTTAATTGAATGTGTTTGTAGCGTGAAAATGTGCACTATTAGGTCATATTGATTAGGTCATATTAATTAGGTCATATTGATTAGGTCATATTGATTAGGTCATATTGATTAGGTCATATTTATTAGGTCATATTGTTTAGGTCATATTGATTTATGATCTCGGTGTGCACCCCATGTTTGTATCACCATTCTGTTGTCTAGGTGATACGGGTCTATTTGTTTGTTGTTTGATTTGTTTGTGCCACGTCAGCTCAGTGTGTCCGTCAGTTGACTCCATTTGGCACTGACCTTAGCCATCGGCCTTTCGGGAGTGTGTTAAATGTAACAATGTTTAATTGTGCTTTAGTTCGTGGAGTTATGGGGGGTTAACTTCGTCAGGCTGTCAAGTCAGTTGCTTGTCATTTTGGAGTGCTCGCGTGTGACCCCCATTGGTTTCCCTCGGTACAGGATAAACATTGACTACAACTGTTCGGTTGAGGTCCGGTAAGCCCTCTAAACCATTTGTTTCGTATCTGTATTTACGAAGCACCACAAATAATTCTTTTGTAAGTGGATTTGTTTATCTTTAAATCATTTTATTGCGATGCACCAGTGAACATTTCGATACAACATTTAAAGGTTGAAAACAGATGACTTTATGATAAATGTAAGATGACTGCAGTAAAGAGCATGATGATATGTAATACTTCTTTGTTGTTTGTCTCATACATTATCTGAAAATATATACGATATTTATCATCCAAAGACAGCGGGTAAAGCTATGGACTATTCGAACTTTGAACAATTTTGCGGGAATTCTCCATTCTGGGTAAGTGGAAAAATAAAGTTATAATAAAAAGTATGATTTGAAAATAAGAATGAAAATCGAAACAATTAAATCTCACTTTTTACATTTTATATTCAAACCATTAATTTTTATTTTTAATAATAATAATTAAATTGTTTCTGTCATGATCAAAATCAGGGGTGTAATTGACTTTTGCGGTCTTGTGGGTGGGACAACCACTATGTGGGACAAATACTACGTGGGACAACCACTATGTGGGGCAATCACTATGTGGGACAAATGCTATGTGGGACAAACACCATATGAGACAACCAGTATGTGGGACGAATACGATGTGGGATAACCGCTATATGGGACAACCACCATGTGGGACAACCACCATGTGGGACAACCACCAAGTGGGACAACCACCCTGTGGGACAACAAGTATGTGGGACAGCCACTATGTGGGATAGCCACTATGTGGGACAGCCACTATGTGGGATGGTCACTATGTTATGAGATCTTCCCGCATCAATACACATCTTGAATCTTTGAACTGTTGTTGTTTATTTTTCTTTTCACATGGGGCCCGGTGGTGGCATCTAAAGTTTTAAAAAAACACTATAAATTGAACTTGAATTCGTATAATTATGTTTGGTTCTTTTCGAATGAATTTTAGAAATGTTAAAAAATCCAAGGCAACAAGAATTTAGAAATTAAAATTCAGTCCAGAACACGTCACAGGCCCAAATGGCGTATTCGTTTGAAGACATTTCAAATTATGGTCCAATAACAACCAGCATGTAACCACTAAATTTATGACTTTTAAAATTATGGTCCAAAAGCAACCAGCATGTAACAACTAAATTTATGACTTTTAAAATTATGGTAAAAAACAAGGATGTAACCACTAAATTTATTACTTTTAAAATTATGGTCCAAAACAACAAGGATGTAACCACTAAATTTATGACTTTTAAAATTATGGTCCAAAAACAACCAGCGTGTAACTAATTTATGTCATATTTTAATCCTCATTTTTGGGGAATACGAAATCTTCATTTTAACGTAGCTTAATTTTCATACATAATATCGGTCTTTGATGAAATCATTCTTTTTAAAATTCACCAGAATGACTCTCTTTTGTCTGATGACTCCTACCCTCACTTCACGGAATGTTTTCGACAAGTTGCTTTGGCCTGGATCCCATGCCTCGCTTTCCTAGCGGGGGCGCCCTTTTACCTGGCCTACCTCCTGAAATATGACCAGCATCCGCCCCTGCCGTTGTCCGCCCTGCACTTGGTCAAAATTGTGAGTATGTGATTGTTTGCTGAGGTTTAAAACCAGTTCCAACTTGATCGGTCAGAGAGCTGATGCTCAATAAGCATCTCTGCGGCTCACAATAAGACCTGATAGATGCAACCAAACCTTATGTTATAGTCCTGCTTTGACTACGTACTTGTACATTAAGTTCTTACAAATTAATCTCTTGATCGAAAGAACACTAGTACCCAGTATTTCGAACTCAGCACTTAAATTAAAACAAGTCTCGTTATATTTCATTCTCCATCACCAGATCTGTTCCCTGGCATTGATAGTCGTCACGGCAGTCAACTTGATTGTCAGTGGAACATATGATGACCGAGATAATGTCACGGATGCTCTCTATGTCTCTGAGGGTCTGAAGGTCTTTTGCTTTGTAAGTGTGGGAAATAGTTTAAGTTTTTTAATATATTTTTTTCTTTAATTTCAGTTTTAATGCCCTAATAAAATATAAATAGTTAAACAGGGATCAGTGTCATATTCTCTGTCATGGAACTCTGATGATTTATATCTGTCTTTTTTTTTTTGTCAGAAAATATGCAAAGGATATTGCGACATTTTTTAAAAATCTAAAGTGATTAACTCTATTCTCTGACTGAAATCTACAATAAGATATTCATGAACACTCTGTTTTAGCAAAACGATGTAATTTTATAATCACTCATAAGCTTTACTGCTTGCAAGTGACGAGTTTGGTAAAAAAAAATCTGTTACAGACCAATGACCAAAATCATCAAACAAAAAAACAAAAAAAACATACAGCTTACATTTGCCCGCGGAATTATTTAAAAAGTAATAGTATTCTGACACGGGAGCTGATTTTTTTTAAAATCATCCACGTCCTCCTTGATAAGGCTGAAATGTATCTCTTAATTTTTTTTTTCCAAGGTGATGTCCATTGTCGTGTCCTGTCTAGAGCGTCAGAAGGGTGTCACGACATCGCCCTTTTTGTGGTCATATTGGATTGTCATGGTCACGGTGTCTGTGGTCCCTTTCTATAGTAACATTATAGAAAACGTGAGGAGCCTTGATTTTGCCATTTAATTAACAACTGGTATTTTTAGTGACCGCATCTTTTTATCCCCCTGTCGTAAATACCTTTTTTTTTTAATCTACTTACAAGTATTTAAATGCTTTTTTTTTTTAAATGATAAAACGGCAACACTAATTTAAACATTTCAATAAGTCATGAACAGTCCCTCGTTAAGACTCTGTCGTTCTATATGATGATACGTTAACTCAAGCCATTATAAGCAAGATAATGAAAGAGACGACCTCAGACGGTATTTATTATTTTATAGAGCAGCTCTCTTATATGACAGTGTGGCAACATCTCTCGACATTCAGCTTAACTTTGATCAAATCTGTGCGCAATGTCTTCCTCAGTTACAAGACACAGACACGTTCGGCTTTACACAGTTCTACGTGTACTTCGGCTTTCTGACTCTTCAGTTTATTCTGTCGTCATTTGCTGAGAACCAATCGGAGAATGTGACACATTCCAATGTATGTATGAAAACATTCAATGCACCAGTGTTTAGGACCGACATGTAAAAATATAGGGATACTTCAATTTGTAACGATGCATCAATTTATGATTTTTTTTAAATGATAAATCACTTAATAGGGATATATCAATTCATATGGATAGTACACTTATATGGATATATCAATGTATAGCAATACAGCAATTTTTAAATGATAGATCAATTTATAGAGATATATCCATTTAAAGTCCATCCATTTATAACGATACATAATTTTAATGAAAGATCAATTTATAGTTGTTTTTGTCCCATAGGAATAATTCAATTGGACTCGCTGGGAATTAATGGAAAGTAATTTATCAATTTTTTTAGTTGGGCAAAAGTCGACTTTAGAGTTTTGAGATTTAAATTTGAGTTGACAATAAAAATCAAATGAAATTTCTTGACAAGATGCATCTCAAGTCTTTGGTTGTGATAATACAAAATACAGTTGTTGTTTTTTCTTGATATTTTCTTCAAATTTTATATTTTTATTTTTAGAATCCAAGTCCAGAAGTCGTGGCATCATTTCCAAACAAACTATCTTTTTGGTGGCTAACAAGGTAGGACTAAATATGGAATAGTGGCTGACATTGTCATCATCATCATTGGCACCACAGCCACTGTAGAGCCCTGGTCTGCTCAATCACTTCTTTCCATTCTGACATCATCATTAGTGGCTCTTCATCCCATGCAGGACCATGGCCTGCTCTACCACATCTTTCCATTCCGTAAGATCCATGAATTTTCGCCACCATGCGTGGGCCCCCAGTTGATAAAAGTTCTTTTCTACATTGTAAATCCACCTCAGTCTTTGAAGACCGGTGAGTCTTCTGCTCCTAGGTCTTTAGGCCAAGGCCCTAGTTCTGCCTGTAAATCACTTTTGCTGCTCTAAAATCCGGCCTTCTCTCGGCATAGTCTGCTTTTTTTTAAAAAATTATTGTTGCGACTATTGGGGGGAGGGGGGGGCTGTCCTTGAATAATAAACTTGAAATATCACTTGGTTTGTTCGAAATCTCTATCCATCATTGTCTAACACAGGACCGTATATTTTCCTTGAATTTTCTTCTCCCATGTGTTAGGTAGATTCTCTGTTTATATGGGAAAAGACCACGTCTCAATTGGGTTACTTACAAGTGGTCTTATAATAGGGATGCATATTGCCTTCTTTGTTCTCCTTGAGAGGTGTTTTGCTTCTAGGTAATAATCTTAGCCTGCAAAAAAGAACGGTTGCCTCTTTTTACCCCCTTCCTTCAACTATATCATTATTTTTAAAAGTTATTCTATCCCAGATATTTGAAAGTGACCACGCTCTCAACGTTGTGGTTGGTTTATTTTGATGTTGTCACCAGAAAGAGTGTTTCATAACGTTATCAGATATTTTGACTTCGTTTCATTTACCTGAAGACCTGCTTTGACCGAGACATCTTCAAGTTCCAAGTTCCCTGAATGCTTTAATTATTCATTGCTATTTCTGCCGAGTAGCGCTATGTTGTCACCATATGCCAGGTATTGCAATGGCTGGCTCTATAAAGTTTATGGTGATTGTGTTTCTGTACAGTTTCTCCGGAAGTAATATGTGATGGTTCCACTGCTGTTCACATGCAGGTTGCTCATGCCTTTTTCTAATTTTCCTAATGTGATGTTGAACATGATACATGATAATGAATCTCTTTTCTAAGACCCTGATTAATGGGGAACTCCCTCAAATATTCTCTCTTTTCTTTGATTCAACTTGTGTGGTTTGCCATCGTCATATGTATCAGCCGGGTAAATTTAGATCTTTTTTGTGAATTGGGATTATGAGCGCATTAAACCCTTTTTTATTTTTATTGTTTAAACTTCTTCCTCCTGCCAGATTCTGGATATAAGGTCGTTTATTTGCATATGCAGTTCATGTCTGCCTAGTTTGATCAGTTCTGTAGTAATAAGATCTCTTCCTGGGGCGCTCTTTACTATTCGTCACATTTTTTGTTTCATTGAGTGTTGGTTGGCTGACCAAAGCGTCCGATCTAACTTGTAATAGATCGTAATCCTCAATGTCATTCCTTCAAAGTGTTGTGCCCATCTCTCTAATAAACCACCGCTCTCTAGTACTCTACTGCTCTCCAGTACCCTACTGCTCTCTAGTACCCTACTGCTCTCTGTTAACAGTTCTCCGGTCATACTTTCACACATATGTGATATTGTTTGAAAGCCGTTCATGTTCTGAGTTATCTTTAGACACATTCCCCTCACATCTCTTTCTTTTACCAACTCTTCTATCTCAGCTGAATTTTTTGTACTTTTCCCAAACTTTTTTTTCTTTCAACAAATGTTGGTAGCCAACCTTCTTGTTTCATTAGATATTTATCGTCTTCTTCTTATCTCCACTCACAGTATCATGACTCAGTCTTGATTCTTTCTTCTATAAGTTCTCTGCATTCTGATAAGTGTTTATTTTTAATTTGTTTTCTTGTGTTACTCTTTGTTCGCTGACGAAGGCTTCTTGCCGACATGTTCGTTGTTTTATTTTTTCAGGTTTCTCCATACCTTGTTTCATATATTTCCTTGACTGAACTGAGAGGTCACACAAGAAAGGCATTAATGTAAAATGTGTGAAATAACAACTTATGATTTATAAAACTATATAATGACAATGAAAATAGCCGGTTCACATATCTTTACAGTCTTATTATCAAAGGCTACAGGAAAACGCTCGTAGAGGAAGACGTCTATGACCTGGCACCCACTGACACTTGCGGGGCTGTCATACCACCATTTGAGAAGGCCTGGGGGGAAGAACAGGCAAGAGTGGATGCCTACAATAAGAAAATGAGGTAATTTTGTTTTATTATTTACATACATGGCAGAGATTTTAATTTATTTGTCATTATTATAGTTATTTGGCTACATAAATAAAACATTAAATCATTAGAATACCGAGAAGGACAACATGGTTTGCAGGCCATTAGCGTAAGTTAAAAATTGACAACATGGTTTGCAGGCCATTAGCCAAATGACTCATTAGGGTAAGTTAAAAATTGACAACATGGTTTGCAGGCCATTAGCTTAAGTTAAAAATTGACAACACGGTTTGCAGGCCATTAGCGTAAGTTAAAAATTGACAACATGGTTTGCAGGCCATTAGCTTAAGTTTAAAATTGACATCATGGTTTGCGGGCAATTAGTTATAGTAAGTTAAACCATGTTGTATGGTTTGCTGGCCAACAACGTACATCCAACAGCGGCAATGGGGTTTCCCCTATTATTTTTTTAATGACCAGATAAGCGCTGTCTGTGTTAGATTACTGTACAAATATTTCCCTGTTTTCATATTGTGACGACAACTGAACATGTTTTACAACCTGCAGGTCTAGAGTGGAGGCAGTGCTAGATAAAAGAAAACTCTCCACACAAATGATTCCCCTTGTCAATGTGAAAGCCACGGGAAAAAGTTCATCGAACTCAAAGGATGACCCAGTCAAAGATGCCCAATCAGCCTACAAGTGTCCATCACTTTTAAGGGTGCTGGTCAAGGTCTATGCTCCACTATTACTGTCTGCTCAAGTGAGTCTAATTTAAGCATCAAAGGAATTGGCTTTCCAAATGTATATCCTGATGGAAGGGGTCAAGGTCACATAATTTCAGAAACTTTGTCTTTCTTTAATGGAATTTTTTTTTAATGATGTAGGCGTAGGCTTACATTTTTTTTTATCAAGTTTTCCTATTTCTTAAGATTTGAACATTTATTAACATGTCTTCCTTTAAAACAGTTGATAAAAACGATTGCTGACTTGCTGACTTTTGCTACACCAAAAATAACAGAGTAAGTTGAGCTTTAATGGATGGGAGGGTTTATGAGAGGGTCGATACGTGTAAGGTTAAGATATAGGATATATTTTTATATATTTAATTTATCAAATATAATTACGTGCAATAGATTTGGTCCAGTTTTTCAATTATTTCTCTCTCAAAGGGATAAGAATTTACCCAAAGCTGGTGAATTCTTTTCCTGGAAAACTATGAAAACTTTATAAAGCTATATTGATTTTTTTTCATTTAGGTACCCTTAAATGATTTAGTTAATAATTTTTAAAGATAATTTACACTAAACCTACACCACCAATTATTTTGAATTAGAATGGTAGGCCTATATTTAAAAAACTTAACAAAAAAGTTTGCAAAATGAAAATGTGCAATTTAAAAATAGAGATAATGGAAGCATTATTTTATTCTATGAAACTAGTTTAACGTGCAATCAGTTGCATGTTTCGGAAGTGTGTTAAAATCTCTTACTAATAACTCTTTCTATTTATTTATATAGAATAAATATACTCCCTAATGAATTCGTGTTTTTCTACAGATCATTGCTCGATTACATAGCCAATAAAGACACAGAGAGACCATGGAAAGGTTATGTTTTAGCTACGTCCTATTTTGTTGTCCAAACTCTGGCATCTGTTGGATCTAATCAGGCCATATTGGCAATGAAAAGGATGGGCATGAAGGTCAAGGCTGCAATAATAATAGCTATTTATAAAAAGGTGAATTCAGTGAAGTTTAATGATGTTTAATTCAATTATTTTTTAACCCCTGATCAGATGCTCTGAAGGTGAAAGGTCGCCAAACAAGGGCAAATAATAACATTTCAATAATTTAATTTTCAAAGGGTATTGGTCATATTATACTCTATTAGTTTTTTAATGGAACCAGGAGCAACCATGCTTTACAATGATAATGATATTAATATTCAATAATTTTACATTTTTTTATTATAAGGCTGTCTACAGTATTTTTTATTGATATTCTTTACCAGCTTCAACACAACCAGTCATATAAAGCTTAAATAGTAGATATTGATCATTACTAAAGATAAGCAAACCTAATTTAGTATTTTTGATGTTACACTGTTATGATTAATTTTTGCAGTCACTAACTATTTCCAATATTAATGATGAGGCCAAAACTGGTGAAATAGTCAACCTGATGTCTGTAGACAGTCAGAAAGTTGAGGATGTCTTTAACTTTATGTATTTTATTGTCTCCACTCCTGTGCAGGTGAGTCTTTATGTTACTGCATTGGTATTTGTTTGTATTAGTCCTTACATGTAGAATTATGTTGAAAGAAAAATGTAAAGAACTGTACTTGGCAATCAGCTTGAAGTCAAAAAAGAATGTCTTCCAAATGAGCTGGAGGGAAATATCACATGCTATGGGAGCCTAGATAATTTTTACCATCTATGCAATTTCAGAAGAAATACAAAATTCTTAAGTATCAATGAAAATCTATCTGTTTATGTCTATGTGTTGGACATTTCTCATCAGTGCCATTTGTTAAGAATTTATTTAAGCATAACACCAATTGAACTTTTTTTTTGCAAAACTTAAAGAACAAAATCAAGTTTTAATCTCTCAGTACAATCATTGTGCTTGCAAACTTAAAGAACAAAATCAAGTTGCAATCTCTCAGTAGAATAATTGTGCTTGCAAACTTAAAGAACAAAATCAAGTTTTAATCTCTCAGTACAATCATTGTGCTTGCAAACTTAAAGAACAAAATCAAGTTGCAATCTCTCAGTACAATCATTGCGCTCTTACACTTTCTAGAAAATGTGTTTATCCAGCCTTGGAATCTTACCTTTGATAAATGACTTTTCATGTTAACAATATCAATTGCAGAATATTCTGTCACAATCAAAGAACTTTTCTTTTCATTTCAAGCTAGGCCTGTCCTTATGCATGTTGTATTAATCAAAGAACTGTTCTTTTTGCTTCCAGCTAGGCCTGTCATTATACATGTTATATGATCAGCTTGGTGTGGCAGTTTTTGCTGGACTGGGTGTCATGACTCTGTCTTTTCCTTGTAATGCTGTGATTGGCCATTTCATGAGAAAATACCAAATAAAACAGATGAAGCTTAAGGATAAAAGAATGAAACTCGTGGCTGAGGCTCTGTCAGGGATAAAAGTAAAGTGTCTTTTATGCTTTAGGAGAATTTTTTCAATATATTTTTAAAGAAACTGATGGAAATTTTTATAAATCTTTTTGAGCATATAGTATCAAAAGGATAACAGCTAAAATATGTTAAAATAGTTAATCTTATATTTATTATAGTTTTTTTGCTTCATGTTAAAATATTCAAAAATAAAAGTATCAGTGCAGAAAAAATGTGAAATTTAATTAACAAATATTAGTTGCAAAAATTGTTTATATTTTGAAAAGGCCTTCTAACAATCTATATGTCTATATTCTATAATACATGCTTGTTTTGTTATCTCCAAATCTCCAAGTAGATGTTTTATTTACTAAATAATAATTTATTTGTTTTATTTTGATGAAGGTTATCAAATTATATGCATGGGAAGAATCCATTGAGCAGAAGGTGGAAGTCATCCGCAAGAAAGAATTGGGAATAATCAAGAAATTTTCTTACATAATTGCAGCTATTTACTTTATATTCAACACAATGCCCTATTTGGTAGGTTAAGTGGTCTTAAGAAGAATTAAATTGTCTAACAGGGCTAGTCATAATATCAAAGTGTATTTCTAGATCAAAGACAATGAAATTTCTGACATAAAATGTATTTATTTCTATACAGGTCCAGCTGACATCATTTTGGGTATATATAGCTATCTCTGATGATGGTTACTTGAGTCCATCTACCGCATTTGTATCTATGCAGCTATTTAATCTGCTCAATTTTCCCTTGTCTTCCATGTCGGTTATCATACCAATATTTGTACAGGTAATTGACATTTGGCGTAAATGTTATAGATTTCAGGGGGAAAAAAACCTTCAAAAAGGAGCAACATAGGCCTACGATATATGTTTTTTTTATAGATTTGTTTATTATTTCATAAACTGGAATCAGGCTGGACAGGAATAATTTTATTTAGCATAACAATAAAAAAAATATAAACCTAATACTGATGAATTGAGGTTAAATTTGTTACATGGACTAAATTTCCCTTTACAGAGCATTAAACCACACTAAACATGTTAGTTTATTTCATTTGTATTTTTAAGAAAAAATAGTGTTTGTTTTATTTTTGTTAGGAATAATGAATATTTTAAATTCTGGAATAAATTCTCAGGCTGGTGTTGCCATCACCCGTCTAGGTAAATATCTCAACAATGAAGATATGAAACCAGACATGATTTGGAGAGATCCTCAAGCAGGTACCAATATCAATTTTAATATTGATTTTAAAATAAACTTTATTACTAATATATACTCTGTTGTTTATTCTAGCAACAATAATAAGATATTGAAAAGCAAATTTTAAATTTCAGAATATGCAGTCCAAATAATGAGTGGTGAATTTACTTGGCAAAAAGGAAATGAAATACCCACCTTAAGAAAGTAAACGTTTCATTTACCAAAGTTTCATTGCTCTTTACATATCTGTCAAATTTCTTAATAACTTAAGTTATTGAGGCTTAAGGCACTACTCTAGAGTAGCCATTACGTCACCCTGTCACTTATTTCTCTATGTCAATGTAAAATGTTACTAAGCAACTGGACATTTTTTATTTTAATGCATTATAATTTTTAAATCATGTTTTTCATAGAATTGTATCTTTAAGTTTTATAATGCAATTTAATAAAATTTATAGGTTAGTTGTTCTCAGAAAATCAGTCTCCAATAACAAAATGTGTTTTGTTCAACAGCATAAATTTAGAAGTGAAACAAGGAAGTCTGGTGGCCATTGTCGGTTCAGTTGGTTGTGGCAAGTCTTCTTTACTGTCAGCCATCTTGGGAGAAATGGAGAAACTGAAAGGAAGTGTTATCATTAAAGTAAGATAAAAAAACAAAACATTTCCTACATGGCATATGGCAATAATTTTAAAAAACTTTAAATATTATATTTATTGAGGGAAGGTAGACTTCACTCACAGATTTGGGTATAGTATATTCTAACTAAAATTTCATTACTTTTTATTTAGGCCAACAAAAGACAAGAAGATTTTTAACTTAGCTCAAGAATATATTTTATTTCAGCCAACTTAATAAATGAATTTTTTTTTAATTATTTTTTAACCACTATACGACACTAATTTTGAGACAACTGATGAAAAGATAGATAACTCAACGCTGTAAGAACAAACACTATACAACAAAGACAGGCAACTGATCAATATGTAAGGTGTGCAGTAGAATGACCACACTCCTCTATACTCTTTGTCCTGTTGCTGACTACTAGGCTTTATATCTTGAGAAGGGGGCCAAATCCCATGAAGCTAAGATAATAACCACAGCTGAGACACGCAGGCTTGTCCGAAAGAGCAACATTAGGTCATCGTCTGAAGCAACTATTCCATGCCCACGGTGTCATAGATTATTCCGAGCAAGGATCGGTCTAACAAGCCACCTAAGAGCTCACCGTAATCCCAACCCCCCCGCCCGCCCCTAACCGGATGATTCGATGGTCCTTGTCGACTTCGACGGACGAACAACAACATATCTTGAGAATATAAAAGTTGTTTTTTTACATGTCTGTTGAAACAAATGGAAATTATTTAAGATAAATTAGAAAATTTATTCCACATTATTTTTTGGTTTCTTCAATATTAAGCATTAAAGCATCATTATGTTTTTTTAGAATTCAATAGCATATGTGCCACAAGAAGCTTGGATACAGAATGCCACACTGAGAAACAACATTCTGTTTGGAGTAGAATTCAATCAAGAGATGTACAATAAAACTATTGAAGCATGTGCATTGACTGCAGACTTGGAGATTCTTTTAAGTGGGGATTCAACTGAAATTGGAGAAAAGGTTTCTAAAAGATTTCATTTGCCAAAATATGGAATTATTTATTTGATTTCATAAATAAGCCTGGTATCTATTGACTAACTTAATTTTTAAGACCTGTACTAATTATTTATTTTGACTTACATGTCATTGCATTTCTAAGGGTATCAACATTTCTGGTGGACAGAAACAGCGCGTGTCATTAGCCAGGGCCGTGTACAGCAACAATGACATCTACCTGTTGGATGACCCACTTAGTGCGGTTGACAGTCATGTGGGAAAACACATCTTCCAGAAGGTCATTGGGCAAAATGGAGTTTTAAAGGATAAGGTTAGACTAGAATGGAATTTTATTCTTGAAAATAATTTTGGATTACGAAGTCCCAAAACATGATTGGAAACATTTATCAAGTGCAATTATCTCACACATGAATTTTTTTCCCTTTTTGAGGTAAAAATAATATTTTACATAAAATAATTTATCCTGAAATTTAAAAGCTGTGTATTATTTTCTTGTAAGGCTACAATTACTTTATTTTGATTGTTATTTTTAAACATTTCTGATATGATTAAAAATAATGCATAGTTTTTTTTCTTTCTCATAAGTATGGACAAAATAGATTTGAAGGAGACAGGGGACATCAATGTGGTATTTCTAAAATTTTATCATCATTCCAGTTTAAAATATTATTTTTTGCAGACTCGTATTCTTGTGACCCATGGTATCCACTGGCTACCAATGGTGGACACAATCATCGTCATGTCCAATGGGACCATCAGTGAGGCTGGGACATATGAAGATCTATTAGCAAGGAATGGAACCTTTGCTCAGTTTCTGAAAGAATATGTGCAGACAGATATGAACACAGACATGGAAAATGATCCAGAGAGTAAGTCCAGGGACTACTCTTCTTTAATAACATTCAAAGAGTTCTGTGAGCTCATTAAAATTTTCAAACTATCCTAGGCCAGGAGATTAATCAATAATTATTCTACCAATTAAATCATTAATTTTTCCCCAGTTAAAGCAATGAGGAGGTCAATATTCAAGAGATTTGAAGCCACAGAGAATGAGGATGAAAGTGTTTCATTGCCTGAAGAAGAGGACAGGTAACATTTTAGATGTGGCTGTTTATCCTGTGCTGTTATTTTATATTGTTATAAAAGTAACACCACTACTTAAAAATATACATTGAAATAGAATACATATTTTAGTTCAATTGTTAATTATGAAAAAATATTTAGTATAGGTCTTTTTGGCTAATTTTTTATTTTATTTAATCGAATATTTTTTTAAAGGTTTATTTTTGTTCAACACAATTTTTTTCTGTATGGAAGAAAAAAATTTTCCAATGGTTGATTTATAATATAATAATCACAGTTGGAACATGTTGCTTTTGCAAGAGCTAACTAAAGTTTACTGTCAATTATTGGTTTATGATTTCCCACATCATACAATTGTCAAACTGCATTTTTTTATTTCTTCCATCATAAGTAAACTTTCAGAAACAGTAGTGAAGGACAAGTTTGAAAATATGAAGGAATCATCTGTAGATGAACCAGCCATTGCATTACTTGCACCTGCAGGAGAAAAATTGATTGAAAATGAGCTTGGAGCAACTGGCAAAGTTTGTATCAATTAAATGTTGTACTTAGAAGTAATCAATTGAAAATGACATTTATTTAATAAAATCAAAATTATGTGGTCTGTATTTTGTGTCATTGGGACTCTAAGCAGGAAAATATTTTGTTCTAATTGAATTTAATTAATTTAAATGATATTTACTTTTATATCTTGAAGCCAATTTCATACATGTAAATTACATTATAGTTCTTAACTATATTAATATGCATTTTTCTATTTGGGACATTTTGTGAACCACTTAGCAATCAATATAAATGAATATTAAACTATTTTTTAACTATACTAAATAGTATTAGGATATTGTAACGATTGTCCAACTTCAGTTCTCATTTGTTAGCTGTACTAAATAGTATTGGGATATTGTAATGATTGTCCATCTTCAAGTGTCAGCTGTTTGTTCATGCTTACTTCAAATTACTTTAAAAGGTATGTTGATGTACTAACAGCTGAATATCTGTCTCTGCATTTGCTGGATATAAACACAGACTATCAGACAGAATATCAGAACACTTTGGAGCAGCCACACTAGCTACACTAACTCCACTATATCTCTTGACTTTTGAGACCATATATTTTTTGTGGGTGTGTTTCCGATTCTCACATAATGAGATAGTTCTAACTTACTACATTCAGGTCAAGTTTTCCATTTACATGCACTACTTCAGGGCCATTGGCCTGCTACTGTTTACATTATCCCTGGTCATCTATGCCGCATATACAGCTGCTTCTGTGTTTTCTGGTAAGTAAAAGTCTTTAACGAAATATAATTTTTTGCCCTTCATAGAATGTGAGATGGGTTTTTGTGTCATTATTTTTATCGATGATTTTCTCATTACAAATAATTAACTTGTAAATAATGCAACTGTGAAATTATAATTACCTGTCATCACATATTCTTCCGCATTTGGCTCTAAATCATTTTTTAAAATATCATGCAAGGATATGCACATTTATAGTTATTATGCAATGAAATAAATATAGGCTATGGAATCTGAAAATTTTACTTGACAAAATGGGAAAAGGAAACCTTAATGAAATCTTTAAAAAAAAAGGATTAATATATTATCCATTGTAATTTATATATTGAAATTGCTATAAGCTAATGCTTTATCAAAGGTTTGCTCTTTTTGTGCTGGGTGGCCGAATGGTCCAAATTGAGCAAATCTTAAGTTGATGGTCTGTAGTTCAATACCCACCAAATCCCAGTCAAGCAAAAACATCATCAGCTGAATTCAAACCCGTTGGCAGATAACATTGGTAAAATGAAACATTCTGACAACTCCCGCAACACCACTGGTACCAAGCTGTATCATCCACATGACGTACCCTTGGGTTATCCAGTGGCATGGAGAGAGGCGATTTGCTGTTGGGAACCAGCTCTTAATCCTAGAAGACTAATCCCAGGCCTTGTGGATCTTGTCCTGCAAAGTCTACACCATCATCACCTTGTGACGGACGGATGCCGCCAGCCAATTCTTTGACTGAGAGTTATGGCATATTTATGAAAGTTCCTCTTCCAGCATCATCTCTTTGTTAATCTTTTAGGAATCTGGCTGAGCCTGTGGACTGATGATGAGCTGCTTCTCAACACATCTCGATCAGGAGAACAGGAATATGCAGACAGAGGCAATATGTACCTGGGAGTTTATGCAGCAAGCGGCATAGGCCAAGGTAGTTAGAACTCCAGCACTTAGATATGTGTGTACATACTAATATGGGTCTCAATGATTTGAGTTTTAAAAAGTGATCAAAAGAAAGATGAAGAATTAATTTATAAGTAGGATATAGATGGATGTATTTATTAGAGTATCATTTACAAAGATAAAAACACAAATTCTTTTTAAATAATGTAAGTATTTAAAGATTAGTTTTGGAAATGCATAGAGTTGTTTTCTAACCATTTATTTCAAAACAGAATCATTGCAACATCATAAACTGAGAAGCTTTTTGATTACCCAATAACATAAACCTATCAATTTATGTACACTTGTAAGGAAATTTGTCAAACAAACAATTGATAAGAAAATTAAACTTACATTTTAATGAATGCACCAACCGCAGATTGATTAAATGATAAAAAATGTCTTCACTTCAAAGCTGTAAAATATTTTTTAAAGAAAACAACAAACTTGTTTTATTTAATTCAGGATGTGCTGCTTATTCTTTACATTTTAGGTGTTTTAATTTTGGTGTTTGCCCTCATTGCTGCTGTGAAAATGACTGAAGCTGCTGGAAAACTTCACAAGGTACAACATTTTATTGGTTATTCCATCAATAAGGAAAGAAAAGTTTAAAAAATTTACAGATTTTTAAATTTTGGGAAAAAATAATTATTACTTGTAATAAAACATTCAAAAGTTTTATTGGAAATTATTCACTTAAAATGTGATTTCAGTTTATGTTGGAAAATATCCTAAGGTCCCCAATTTCTTTCTTTGAAACAACTCCAATGGGAAGGATCATCAACAGATTTTCTCGAGATGTTGACATCATCGACAACACACTTCCTGGAACTATGAAACAGGTGATTTGGCCCAATTGATGGAAACTAGCTTGTATTATAGATGTTTAGAGTAGATTGTATTATATATGATTAGATTAGATGTGTTATAGATGATTAAATTAGCTTATATTATAGCTGATCAGATCAGCTTGTATTATAGATGTTATTTAACACAAAATGAGATGCAAAAGTTACATGCACTTATCACTATGCTAGATAGCAGGTTATAGACTGAATTGATCCAATGCAAACTTCAGGAAACTCATGAAGAGATTAGTTTTGAAACATTGCACATTATTCCAGGCCACTGGTTATAATCTTGATCTACTTTCATTTTCAGGCACTCAACTGTTTGGGACGAGTACTAACTATTGTCATCATCATCTCTTATGGTACACCCATTTTCTTGAGCATTGCTGTACCTCTGTGCATTGTGTACATTGTTATCCAGGTAAAAGTATCATGCTAGGTAGAAGAACATGTATTACAATATTTTTATATATGTTATGACATGACATGGTCTGCTTCTGAAAAAACAAAGACACCATTTAAGGCTTTCCATTACATTAAGATATAAGTAAACTGTACCAAGGGCACACATTACAGTGGCTTAAGTATAGTTATACATATAATTTGAGATATGCAGTGCTACAATATAACATTCTTGTGAATACTTGGCTTATAATTAAAAAAAAAAAGAAAAATAAATGACCTCGGTTGCATCTTCAATTCTTAATAAATATTCATACAGCAGTAAGTTACTCAGTTAATCAAGAGCACAACAGTTTTTGAAGCCAATCAATGTAATCATATGACATATAATGTGTGACTTATATGTCATGTACTTCATATAATATTATGTCCTCTACATCGTACACATCCCAGGTGTCCTACATTCCCACCAGTAGACAACTGCGCCGCCTGGACTCCACCACCAGGTCCCCCATTTTGGCCCACTTCTCTGAGACTTTGACCGGTGCTTCGTCAATAAGAGCTTACGGTGTACAAGAAAGTTTCATTCAAGTGACAAAGTCAAGGGTAGACAACAACTTCAAGTTTTACTTTGCCAGCATTGGTGCCAACACGTAGGTTTAATTTGAAAATGTTGCTGCCAATACCTAGGTGTAATGTGTAAATGTTGCTACCAACTCATAGGTTTCATGTGAAAATGTTGCTGCCAACACGTAGATTTAATTTGAAAAGTAGAAATTTTTCAAAAGCAAATTTTTTATACAGATCTAGAGCTATTAATTTACTTAAGTCTTAGTCAAATATTTTCTGTGTAATAAATTAAGTGTGTTTATATTTTTTCAGGAAAGATTAATGCTTCTCCTCATCCATGTTTCAATGTTTTCCAAACAGATGGCTTGTTTTCCGTCTCCAATTCTTAGGTAACTTGGTCATCCTTGCAGCCGCCCTATTTGCAGTTGCCAGCTCAAATATTGAAGCTGGTATGGTTGGTCTATCTGTAACATATGCTGTACAGGTCAGTGTGGCTTACAGAGAATAACCATTTTAGTAGAGATGGTTGTTAGAATTAAAAGGCATGAAATGCCTTATTGTTAATTTACATTGTTTATCTTTCCTATAAATTTCAATTTATTGTACTCTTATCAATCAACCAAGTATGGAAATAAAGTTACTTCATATTTAATCAATTATTGATCTGAACAATGAAAACAGTGAATGTGAAAGATTTATTTAAATTTAATGGGTGTGGATTTTATATAAAATTTGTTAGATATTGCTATAAGCTAAAATGATCAAAATTCTCAATGTACAAAATGTGTTATCTCTGGTAGATGACTGGTGCTTTTGAGTATCTGGTGACCTTGATGAGTGATGTTGAAACTAACATAGTGTCTGTTGAGCGGGTCAAGGAGTACACACACACAACAAGGGAGGTAAGTTCACACTTGTCAGGGAGTGGGTAGTCAATGAAGCTGTGAATTTATTAGAAAATACTTTTGAACCATATTAAGGATGATTAATTTAATACACTGTATATATGTGCTTATTTTTATTTTTTTGAAAGTAATATACCAAAAAACTTTTGTTGTGTTATTATTCTAAAGCGTTTTGTTTTTAATATTAATGACGTTTAGGTTTCTAATCTATTATTTGATAGTTTTTTTTGTTTTTTTTTATTTATACAAAAATAATACTTATAACAAAATAATGTACAGGCAGAATGGATTCTAACCAACCACAGACCTCCCTCAGAATGGCCCCAGCAAGGAAGTGTTCAATTCGACAGTTACCAGACCAGATATAGGCCTGGCCTTGAACTTGTCCTAAAGGATGTATCATGTCAAATTCAAGGTGGTGAGAAGGTTTGTATTTAGGGAACATATTCAATTTATTTCAGAAATCCTTGTGAAGTTTCAAAAATTAAAATTAAATATTGAAAAGCTCTGATAGGGTTATTAACTTTTGTAAGGATGTTTTCCCCCATATTAACTCATGATAATCCATTGTTTCTGTCTAAGATAAATTGACTTCATCAGTGAAAGTAAGATAAAAAATCTTTGTGAATGTTTTAAAAATTTACAAAAAGTCATTTAATTTTTTAATCTATTTTTATAGAACCACTTTAAGAGACATGGCTCTGTTGTATTTCTATAATAGATTGGTATTGTGGGAAGAACAGGGGCGGGCAAATCTTCCATGACTGTGGCCTTGTTCAGACTTATTGAGGCAGCTGGTGGGAAAATTATCATTGACGGGGAGGAGATTGCCAGCATGGGACTTCATGACCTCAGGAGTAAACTCACCATCTTACCTCAGGTGAGATCTTGGGGTTTTTGTATTGTTGTTTCAATAGGAATGAATAACGTATCAAATGTTAAGTAGGGCAACATCTCATCTTGGTCATGCTTTGACTTCTTTTCCTGGTGTTTTTTTTTTTTTTTTTAAAGAATATTTTGCACATGTGAAAACCCTCTAATTTAGCCAGTGTGAAAACCCTCTAATTTTGCACATGTGAAATCCCACTTATTTTGAATTTCTGCAGGAGCCAGTAGTTTTCTCAGGAGCTCTTCGCACCAACCTTGATCCTTTTGATAAGTGCTCTGATGACCAGATATGGGATGCCTTGGAACATGCCCATATCAAAACTTTTGTGGAGAGTCTTCCTCAAGGCCTCAGCTATGAATGTGGAGAAGGGGGAAGCAATCTGAGGTTATTACAACATGAGATATTCCAAGAGTTGTTTATCTTGACACAATATAGCTAATCAACATGGCATTAGAAATCATGCCTTACCAACTTACCTTATTTTTCCCTGTGAAACATTACTATGTATTGATATTTGATTCAGTCTGTAATTGCAATAAATTTAACTTTTATTTTACAAAATTTACGAATTTTTCTAAATTTAATTAAATATTATACCAGTTTTTACATGCCTCATAGTTTATTGTGGAAATTTTAGAGTTCCATAAAGTTGGAATTGTCATGAGTCCAGCATTTGACAAGGCCAGAGTTCCTACATCTAAATACAGATAGGGAAATGTCCCCTTTTGTCTTATC
>CAXITT010001918.1:0-20650 GCA_964033795.1 Lymnaea stagnalis
TATATATAAATATATATATATATATATATATATATATATATATATATATATATATATATATATATATATATATATATATATATATATATATATATATATTACTTTGTATAACCAACATACCATTATTAACTGAAGTTTATTTTAATAAAAAGTTTCATTTACTCATGATTCAATGTTGTGTGCTGGTGAAACGAATTTGTATTTGTAATTCCAAATTAAAATTTTAGTCAAATTTATATTGAGAAATGTATACTTTATTTGCATAAAATTTCACATAGATAAAGCAAAAATTACTAAATATATAATGTCTTTTCTAAATAACTCATGCCGTCTTAAAATAGTTATGTTATTCATGTTCGAATTAATAAAAAATAACAGTTTTCCCACAGCATTCAAATGAATATAACTTTCTTATTAAGAGTTTTTGGGGTCTTTTTGGCTGTGGTAAGTTTATAAACATTTCGATATGCAAATTATTTCAATTTTTTTTAATTTGCTTTAAGCATTTTCAATAATAGTTGCAGTGCTTTTTATGCAATGAAAACATTTTAAGTATATATTTTTTTTAAATTCCTTTATTAATTGAGTAGTTAATCCCCCAAAATAATGTAAATATAAAAATTATAAGCATTTTACTAGTATTTGTTACATAGTATATTTTTTTCCCAACACTAACAGGCCAATGACGTTTCTGTTTAGCTAACCCCACCCCATGACCCTGCAAATCAAGATGATCATTAAGAAAACAGCCCCATCACTTCTAAAAACCACTAAAATATCGACGTCATAGGTATGATACGGCTTAAACGATGGTTCTAACGTTAAGTGACATCTATATTTTTATTTTAGAACTATTCTACCTTCCGTTGATGCCCATTTAAGTGTAGAAAACTAAATTCACACATGGGATAAAATGCATTTTGTATTTTGCATTTATCAAACGTTTTTCTGGCTACTATCACGATTTATGGGACGAGAATAAAATGGAGCAAAAAGTTTCTCTCATGTGTTCCAAAACAACAGTGAATTTACCTTACACCCTGTAGTTCCGAATTTAAGATGGCTTTGATTATTAGTATGTCTAATTTTGCCCCTCCCAACCCGAAAGTTTGAAATGCCACTTCAAATGTGTCTGAAATAAACAAAAATTTCAAGTGAGCGCGAAAATAAACCCTTGCATTTTGCGTTTGTCCGAATGTCTATAACACTCTATAAATCTGAACCCTTCCCTGATTCTTACATTAATGGGTTGGTTATAACCTTCAGCGAAATGATTACCCTGGGGCATGCCACAAACGAAGTGAATTTAATTTATGTTTGGAACTGGGTGCGATAATGCCTGCTACAATAACTTAAACAACTGTACTTCTCCACTCAAGAAGTATAATAGAAATATTTAATTCAAGAATGATAAAATATAAATCCCTTGATTCTGGAAAAATCAAACTATTCTCTATGGTGGAGGCTGCCCAGACTCCACTACCGATTACGATTCATCGTCGCCTTCAATTTGCACCCAACTTCCCGATAAAGATGATCGTGAATTTTTGTATAGATCGATAATCTGACTAGTGGAATAGCTACTATTATTCCCGCCAGGGGTGGCAAACTATTTTGGTCTCCCTCCCTTTACCGATACAAGCTTTGCAGTTGTCCGAAAATGTCACATCTTCATATTATATAAAAAGTGCCATCTTGAGGGATCAACCCATGCGCCCTATTTCGAGGCCACTAACAAGGGCGTTTCTATAAAACACATTAGCCAACCATTTAATACTATCAAAGCGCAACTGGCTCCTTCCCTCCAGCTTGTCTGGCGCCCCAGGATATATGTCCATCTGAAGCCTGTTATCAATGCCTCTGGACACTGGTACTTGCCTTCCACAACCAGGGAAGGATTTCCGGAAAAAAAGCTGTGAAGTTAGGTACCTTATTGTGGGTCGAGGTTTAAAGGATGCGTTGTATATAATGCATATATTACTATGGGATTAAATAAAGAATGGATAGATGTTTATATTATATATGATGTCCCTCAATGTAGGAACTAATTTTATGTGAAATAATAATAATCAACTTTCACTAATGCTTGATTCTCTTGTGAGAAAAGCAGTGGTTAAGCATATTTTATAAGAAAATATACATATTTTAAAGTAATACAATTTAAGCTTTTATCGTCATAAGACAAGAGATTAACAAAAAATATTGTTAACAAATTTCAAGTATTTAGAAACAAGTGTTTGATTATGATATGTATAATATAAATTTGCAAAACAACAGCAACATGTAATGTCTCATAAAACTCCTTAAAGAATCTACAAAAAAAAAAAAAATTTTTTTAAAAAGTGAAGTTAATTGTTTTCCTTTAGAAAATAAATTGTAATAAACCCTCTTAAAAAAAGAAGAAAATAGTAGGACAACGTAAGTGGAAACTTGAATTACGAACCAGGAAAAAAATGACACGAACTTTTTGCCTAAGAGCGTTTCTAAACAGTCAGTCTGTGATGAAAATAGGACAAGAAGTAAAGACAAGTTAATAACTTAGGTGTCCGCAAGTGTTATTTGTTGAAAATGGATTTCCCATAAACACAAATACAGGAAGTGAACGAATTTAAAAAAAATGTTATTGCTAAATTAAAATAATTTATAAAAGCATGTATTTTTTTCTACATCTGTCAGTGTTTCTTTTAGGCATCTGTCCATCATAACACAGGAATGGCAAAGACAATAACGTCCAACACAGCAAGTCTGGAAGTACATAAAATAAAGCACAAGCGAATCATAAATAATACATTTAATATATCTAAAATAATACATTTAATGTGTATGAGATAATCATTATTATGCATGAAACAATACATCTAATGAGTATGCAATAATAAAATTAATATGCATGAAATTATACATAGTAAATTTTTTTTTTTTAAATAATACGCGTACCACTTCATTAGTCAAAACTTTAGTCAAAGTTATTAGTATTAGTGGCTTATTCAGTATCCTGCAAAGAATCGTTTTTCCCCATGCTAAAAAAGCATAGACACAAGTGCAATAAAAGTATTCAGTCATCATCATCATGACTGCTTACAATCATACGAACTCCATGGTGCTAAAGTAATTAAGTAATATTTTGAAATAATCAAATTTAATTTTTCTTTTTTTCTACAAAATGTAAATTTATTCATTTTGTCTTGTTCAATTAATAGACTTATGTAAATTTTAATGTGTTCAAATTTCTGCAGTATACTTGTTTCAACCGGATAAGCTAAAATTTCCGTTTTAATTTATTTTGAACAAAATATAACTCAAGTACATTTAGCTCTGGGGTCTAATAATGCAGTCTTTTCACAAAAACATACACAACACAGTAATTTTAAATTAAGCGGTTTCTAATGCATTCCCAGTCTGCAATTTAGTTTAATCAAAATTATATACAAGAATCAAACGGTCTTCTCTATTTTCTTCTCGATTCTTCTTTAATTTTCCTCCAGGGACCTTGTAGACGGAGTGTGCTTCCTTAAATTTCTGATGGTAGACTATTTATCTCGCCTTCCTTCATGCAAAGTTCAAAGTAAATAGAATGTAACTAAAAGATGAAATATGTTTACAGACAAAGGTGCCTTAACTAAGCAAACAGAAGACTGACATTTGAAAAAATATATTGAGAACAATGGAGAAGGTAATTTTTTTAATATCATCCGTTGTGCTGCAACGGACCAAGTACTAAAGGGAATGATGATGATATTGAGACCTAGAAATACATTAATTTGTTTTTCTAATTCGTCACTAGCACCCCCTCATTTGATTCAGATTGGCATTCAGCACAATGTCTTTTACATGTTTCCTATGCTTATAGCTATCTATTTAAGTCATTTGGTAAGTTTTTAAATTTCATAGCTTAATGGGATGAAATGATTTGGACTGGTCAGTATATACTTTTTGAAATGCATAGCTAAATGAAACACTTTAGAATCTCTTCCAATACTCTCGCTAAGCTTTCAAATGTTTCTTACGATATGTGTTTGTTTGGCTTCATGTGAGTGGAGTTTTTGTTAAAACAAAGACTTATCAAGAACATTTTACGATACACCATGGTACAGTCAACGCTTTTTGATCTGGCTCTGGTGTTATTTTAACGTTTTTTGGTCAAGGATATTGATTGTGAAACTGTAATTGAATGGTTTGCAATTTTAAAGAACAGGAAAATCAAATAATATTAAGTAAAAATGAGAAAATCTCTTTTGAACTGTTTCTATCTCTAATAAGATTAGTTTAAATATGTGAACATATAATATAGCTCAATGCACCAGTTAATTATTTATTTTATGACAATCTAATCGGGTTTTTTAAAATAAAATATATTATTGTTTTATTGCACTCATTTTCACGTTGTGAACTTGACTTGCTTCGTAGGACAGTCACCTCCCCCGTGAAGAGATGCCTGAAAGAAACACTGGTAGAGAGTTGCAAAACTAAAATGATATATTTTTTTTTTTGTTTAACAGTTACTTTTCATGAATTCTTTCACATCCGTAATCCTGTTTTTTTGGAAATCTATATTCTGCCAATAACATGTACGTTATTAACTTGGCTCTACTTCTTGCCCTATTTTCATGTGTCCCGTCCGTTGGGGAAGTCTCTTGGCTGAAAAGTTTTTTTCTTACTGTACTTGCTCTTATTTCAATCTTCCACATGCCTTGTTCCACTATTTTCTTTTTTAATTTCTATATTAATGATATTCAAGGGAAGCAATCGATTGAACTTTCTTAATGTTTTATCGATATCTTTAAGGTATTTTATGAGGAATTTTTATTTGTATTCTTTTTTTATGCAGTAGTAGATTTAGCAAATTTTTTTTTACACACATTTTGCAAATACTTTTTATATTATTAATAGGAATATTTTTTTTTTAAATGTTTTAAAATGTATTTAGATAAAAACTTTAAACTTATAATTTTTACAGAAAAATATATACTATTAATTATACTTAACCAACGTCTATTGAATTTTTTTTCTGATTAACAAGTGATCCACTTGAATCCGATCCCTATATCTTGGGATAAAAGACAAATGTACTGAAGATTTCAGTAAATATGCCAAACCGAGCATAAGCCCATGAGCCTGCATACTGAAAGTCTCACCATTTACTGGCCCTTGGGCTTATATTAGTTGAAAAAGTTATTAAACCAACATACATTTAAACCTATGGGTTATTCAATTTATATGAAGAAGAACAATCTTTAAAAAAAATGATCATTTCTCTTTACTTGCGACTGATCTTTATTGCAAAATAGTGATCAGAAGCGTAGCTAAGGCCTGACATATGAGGCATACGACTAGGGGCGCCTGATTAGTGCTGAGATAGTATTTAATGGTTGAAAATTATGGGTTTCAGAGTTAAATATGGGATGGGGGAAAAAAATTTTTTTCACTGACGATAACGCTTTGGAAAATATTTGGCCAACCATGACGTCACTGATAGTAGTTAAGCAACTTGGCAGTTTATTTATCTATCTCAATCGAATTAAGTGCCAACGGCCGAAAATTGGAATATTTTAAAAGGGATGTAATGACTGAGAAAAATACACGGGCTTCTGGGCAATAACTTACCAAAGTTTTATTGCAATCGCATGAATTTTGTAGGAGCGAATTCGGGACATACATACACACATGCATACATGCATACATGCATGCATACGAACGATGTGATTTATTTTTCCAGTATTCTAAATTCAATTTCAGAACAACAGAGGAGGATATGTTCTGTATTATCATATTTCTAAGTAGGGTGCGAAAAAAGGGAAATGGAGATACACAGAAAAAAGTGGCTTGAACTGTTTCACTTGAACTATATTACAACAAATGGTAAAGTTAAGCTTACCATATTTTCTGGATGCCAAGTACAGACACAAAGGCTCACAGATAGACGGGCGGGTGAAGGGTCGAAGCAAAAACAACAAAAGGGATGCCTTAAATCATTCTGTTACAAACTGTTAGGAATATTTTGTAGACTCATGAATATCTCTTAACTAATTTCAATTCTCAAGAAGATTATCATAAAATTTAAAATATGTTAGATCGATGTTGCACTGAGCATTAATTATATCTCTCACAGTGGTTAACTTCAGCAAAGATTTCTTTGAAATTGTGCAATATATGAAAACATTTAAACAAAAAATCTTTTGAAATATTTTGCAAGTTACATCCAGTTTAACGAATTTGGATTAACAAATTCGTTGCTTACTATCAACAATTTTCCATGGGAATCTTGTATNAAAAGTGGCTTGAACTGTTTCACTTGAACTATATTACAACAAATGGTAAAGTTAAGCTTACCATATTTTCTGGATGCCAAGTACAGACACAAAGGCTCACAGATAGACGGGCGGGTGAAGGGTCGAAGCAAAAACAACAAAAGGGATGCCTTAAATCATTCTGTTACAAACTGTTAGGAATATTTTGTAGACTCATGAATATCTCTTAACTAATTTCAATTATCAAGAAGATTATCATAAAATTTAAAATATGTTAGATCGATGTTGCACTGAACATTAATTATATCTCTCACAGTGGTTAACTTCAGCAAAGATTTCTTTGAAATTGTGCAATATATGCAAACATTTAAACAAAAAATCTTTTGAAATGTTTTGCAAGTTACATCCAGTTTAACGAATTTGGATTAACAAATTCGTTGCTTACTATCAACAATTTTCCATGGGAATCTTGTATTTACATTGGAAGATAGTTACATTCAGGTCCAGCAGTAAAACCAGGCTACCCTGAAATATTTCGTACGATGTGGCTGAAAATGTTTATTGCGCTGAACTTTGCGGATAAATAAGATTACACAAATTAAATGGAAATAAGGCAGGTAAGTCACCGAAAATAAAAGTAAGGACAAGCCGAGCGACGAGTGAACAGTACTGATAAGCCGACGACGAGTGAATAGTAATGACAAGTCGGACGACAAGTGAAAAGTACGGACAAGCCGGACGCACAAATTAGTACTGACAAGGGGATCGAAAATACAAACCACCCGTACTAAATACGGACATCTGGTAATACTGGTACAGGGATTTTGTTTTCAATTGACATCATTTAGGGAGAGTGTATTTGTCTAAATACAATTTTGCACACCAAAAATGCAAAAAATAAAAAAAGTTTACTATCACCAAAATCAATGCAGTTATTTTTTTAACATGCTGAACGCAAATGAAAATAAAATAATTCACTTATAAAAAGTATATTTTCTAAATATTTCCAAATTTTCCCGAGTTATTAAGAAAAAAACAACTATTAATGAGCAAGGTATATATATTTTTATACGTTCTGATAACTTGTCATTTTATGAATCTTGTATGAATGGCATAACTATTTAAAAAAGACATATGTTATTTACAAAAGAAATTATATATTGATTAATTAGGGATTTTATCAAAGGGAAACCGTATGTAAATAAAGTCTACATTTCCCAATGTTCCGTAGAAATAATTTTGTTATTTGGAATTGTTAACTACTATACCTTTCCTCAGATAAAAAGGTAATCCACTTGGTGTTGAAACTCCCTGTGCCAAACTTCAAGAGCAGTGTTGGTTGTTTGGCTAACCTTGTTGACTAGCATCAAAGCAATTCCACATATGAAGGGGACATGGGGGTGGTCGACGGTGACTATGATTAGGTCGACCGATCCATGCTTCCTCAAAATAGTCCACAACTTCTTTAGCTTCAGGAGGTAAAATATTTTTATTGCAAAGTAACACAAAACACTCCACCACAAAGGCTAAAGCAGATAACATTCGTATCATTAATGCAAAGTTGGGGTCAAAGTTGCAATTTAGCTTCAAGCCATTTGTTTGCACATTTCTATAGATACACTGGCAGAAGAAAAAAAAACAACCTCGAATAACTCAACATTTATGGCATTTACCATTGCAAGCTTAAAGTCTTTGAGAAAAGTTTGAGGATTACAAGTAGACTCCAAGTCTTTGATAGCTCTTAAAATGTGTATTTACTTTTGTACAGTTTTGTTTGGAAGAAGTGCATAAGCTAATGGAACAGCAGTATGTTCACGTAAGCCATGCATTATATACAATTGTTGAAAAATGTGGTACCGTTTTAAAGTACCAACTGCATACCAGTGTTTTGAGCTTTAAAGTTAACGTAGATTATTCCTGGTTGAAAATATCCAAATTCTGTCATCTACTGAATACAAAAAAATAGATTGAAAAAGAATAACATTAAAACTTGAAGGACTTTTTGCCCAATCATTGTTTAACACTAATACTAAATACATTTTGATAGTAGTACACACATAAATGTGTTTCAAAACATATTTAATGAAATTGACTGAAACATATGAGTAAAGAAAGCGATTATTTCCCTTTAAAAACATTTATTAGCTTTAAGACTTCACTTAGAAAAGAAAAAAAATATAGAGACAAAAATAGGACAAGGAATTTAAAGCTTAAATTTAAAACCAGGACAATAGGAAAAGCATGTTTCGGCTAAGAGCAATTCTTAGCAGACTGGACGGACGAAAATAGGACATAATAATAGACATGAGTTAAATTTAAAGTAATCTCTTAGCAAAGTCCGGAAGTTGAATTTTCAAAAACCAAGAGTACAGAAGGGGATACCTCTGACACCATACATATTTACTCTCATACACTTACCTCAGTGTGACAACAGCCGCATAGAGTCGCATTTACCTCGCCGCCCTGCCCTTGAACGAGAGATAGATCTGTTAGAAATAGTTTGACCTTGATGTAACTGTCAAGTATTAAAATTGTTTTTTGCTAAAAAGTTAATTTTTATGAAAATATATAATTTTAAAAGTTAAAAACATTTACACAAGCAAAATAACACACTTTTTGTGTAAATTATTGATAGAAAATAATATTAAGCCATTGTTTCTTAAAATGTGACAAAATCTTCATATAGGTAACAACCTTTATTAGAATCCCATTTAGTACTCGCCCCACCACCACATCCCAACCCTCCACCCCAAACGCTGGCAAACCATTATTTTTTGAGGAAACCATTGAACTTTATTAATATGTTCATGTACAATCTGCTTTAACACCGCCTGTTTATGTCCCCAACTATTTGACAAAAACATAAGAAATTATTATGTACCAAACAAAAACACCCCCCCCCCCAGCTTTTTCTTTGCCACAATTTTAGCTTCTCTGCATTGCATTTAGTTTTGAGAATTCACTATAAATATACATGTAATACAAAAAATAACTTTTAAAATAACTGTTCAAACATTGTTGACTATTAAATAGTATACATGTGTTGGACTGGGATAAAGCCTGTAAGTAGATTTATGAGGAACAAACAGTTCATGCACATAAAAAAAGTATTCTTTGCGCTGTTAATTATGGTTACAAAGAAAAAATTGTATTCTTAAAATGTCTTTTAAAAAACTTCGTAACGCATGTTATTTATAATTTGACCTGACTGCCAAAAAAAAAAAAAAAAAAAAAAAAAAAAAATTAAACTAAAAAACAAAAAATTTACTCGATATACCTATGAAATATTAATTTACCTTAATTTTTAAAGTGGGGAAAAAGAGATGGTAATCCTATTAAATCATTGGACGAACCATTTAGTTCATGGCTGATATCTTTCAATTGAATGGAATACTGTACACAACATTTAATTTCCCACTAGTATCTTTTAATCGAATTGTGTATTTTGATGTGTGGAGGACGGTTAACATTGATTATGATTTGGTGAATTGGGGAAAGGGTTGGGTGAATTGGGAAAGTGTTGGGTGCATTGGAAAAATGTTGGGTGAATTGAAAAAATGTTGGGTTAATCGGGAAAATGTTGGGTGAAGTGGGAAAGGGTTGGGTGAATTGGAAAAAAGTTGGGTGAATTGGGAAAATGTTGGGTGAATTGAAAAAATGTTGGGTGAATTGGGAAAATGTTGGGTGAACTGGGAAAGGGTTGGGTGAATTGGAAAAGGGTTGGGTGAATTGGGAAAGGAATGGGTAAATTGGGGAAAGTGTTGGGCGAATTGGGAAAGATTTGGGTAAATGGGGAAAGTGTTGGGTGAGCTTGGAAAGGGTTGGGTGAAGTTGGAAAGGGTTGGGTAAATTGGAAAAGGGTTAGGTGAATTGGGAAAGGGTTGGGTGAATTGGAAAAGGGTTCTGTGAATTGAGAAAATGTTGGGTGAATTGGGAAAGGGTTGGGTGAATTGGGAAAGGGTTGGGTAAATTGGGAAAGGGTTGGTTGAATTGGGTAAGGGTTGGGTGAATTGGAAAAGGGTTGGGTGAAATAGGAAAATGGTTGGGTGAATGGGGAAAGGGTTGGGTGAATTGGAAAAGGGTTGGGTGAATTGGGAAAGTTTTGGGTGAATAGAGAAAATGTTGGGTGAATTGGGAAAATGTTGGGTGAAGTGGGAAAGGGTTGGGTGAATTGGAAAAGAGTTGGGTGAATTGGGAAAGGGTTGGGTAAATTGGGAAAGTGTTAGGTGAATTGGGTAAATGTTGGGTGAATTGAGAAAATGTTGGGTGAATTGGGAAAATGTTGAGTGAAGTGGGAAAGGGTTGGGTGAATTGGAAAAGGGTTTGGTGAATTGGGAAAGAGTTGGGTAAATTAAGAAAGTGTTGGGTGAATTTGGAAAATGTTGGGTGAAGTGGGAAAGGGTTGGGTGAATTGGAAAAGGGTTTGGTGAATTGGGAAAGAGTTGGGTAAATTGGGAAAGTGTTGGGTGAATTGGGAAAGGGTTGGGTGAATTGGGAAAGGGTTGGGTGAACTGGAAAAGTGTTGGGTGAATTAGGAAAGGGATGGGTGAATTGGGAAAGGGTTGGGTAAATTGAGAAAATGTTGTGTGAATTGGGAAAGTGTTGGGTGAAGTGGGAAAGGGTTAGGTGAATTGGAAAAGGGTTGGTGAATTGGGAAATGGTTGGGTAAATTGGGAAAGTGTTGGTCGAATTGAGAATGATTTGGGTGAATTGGGAACGGGTTGAGGGAATTGGGAAAGATTTGGGTGATTGGGAATTTTTCTTATATATATACCAAAAATATATATTTATTATTTAATGTGCGTAACCAACTCCGAGTCTCTTTCAACTAGTTTAGCCACCAGTTGTTATAATGTTGTTTTTTTAAGCTGTAGTTCAGCTTAATTACATCCCTACATCAAGTGATATGAAATAAGTTTAATCCAATTGTATTACATTTTACATTACGTAATATTTATGATATCCTTCAGTCCTTGTGAAACGATAACGTGCTTCTGTACAGCCTTTCTATCAAACATTTGTTCCTCTGGGCCAAGTGGGGGATTCCAGATTTTCGAGAGGGGAAGTTTCACTAGCCAGAGGCGTAACTAAGGAGCTGCAGATGTGAAATACGCTCCAGGGTTCCTGAATAACAGTTAGTGATTTAGGGTTAGGGTGATGAATCTTGATGGTGGAGGGATCTTGGGAGCCTATACCATGAACATCTTTGATTTGTTTAATATATAGAAGGGTAGGTTTGATCGTACCAAAGTTTAATGTTTCTATTATGCTATTCGAACAATGAGATATTTAATGTTATGTTGGAGCCATTATGGCACCCAGTGTCAAACGTAAACTGAATTCACTCAAGCACGTGCTATTAACTTGTTTCTTTGTTATGATTTTTCACTTAAATTGTAATTCTATTTATAGCATGATACATTTTTTGTGTTGAGTGAAAGTATTAAGCGAACAAAAAATAAATATAAAAGAAGGAAATAATTTTTGAAAAAAAAATAAAAGAATGAACGAAAGATAATGAATGAAATAAAAATTGCACTTCTAAGGCAATAAAAATACTTTAAAAAAAAAAATAATACAGAAGATAATTGTTTACCAAAGAAGAGGAATAAAAGAAATAAAAACAATGATTCATTTTGGTATAAAATAATTAATAAAGAGCATGTACATTAAATGGGAATAAATAGGAACATTTCTTTATTCCTTTATTGACCAAAAGAACCACACAAAAAAAACAGTGCCAAATTAAAGTTACCATAACTTTTAAACACACCAATTGTTCCAATATGGACTAAAAATTATAATATCTTTTTTATTTAACAAACCATTAGTACCAACATAGTCTTACTCTTACCATAATTCTCTAACAGAGCAAACCAATCGTACCCAAACGGACGTAAGTCTACTTTAATTGTATGACTTAACAAATAATTTGTACCAACACAGTCTTATGTTTGCCATGATTCTCTGACTGAACAAATCATTAGTACCAACATAGTCTTATGTTTACCATGATTCTCTGACTGAACAAATCATTAGTACCAACACAGTCTTATGTTTACCATGATTGTCTGACTGAACAAATCATTAGTACCAACATAGCCTTATGTTTACCATGATTTTCAGACTGAACAAATCATTAGTACCAACATAGTCTTATGTTTACTATGATTCTCTGACTGAACAAATAATTAGTACCAACATAGTTTTATGTTAACCATAATTCTCTAACTGAAAAAATCATTAGTACGAACATAGTCTTATGTTTACCAGGATTCTCTGACTGAACAAATCATTAGTTACACCATACTCTTATGTTTACCATTATTCTCTGACTGAACAAATCATTAGTACAGAACATATACTTATGTTTACCATGATTGTCTGACTTAACAAATCATTAGTACGAACATAGTCTTATGTTTACCAGGATTCTCTGACTGAACAAATCATTAGTTACACCATACTCTTATGTTTACCATGATTCTCTGACTGAACAAATCATTAGTACAGAACATATACTTATGTTTACCATGATTGTCTGACTTAACAAATCATTAGTACGAACATAGTCTTATGTTTACCAGGATTCTCTGACTGAACAAATCATTAGTTACACCATACTCTTATGTTTACCATGATTCTCTGACTGAACAAATCATTAGTACAGAACATATACTTATGTTTACCATTATTGTCTGACTTAACAAATCTTTAGTACCAACATAGTCTTATGTTTACCATGATTTTCTGACTGAACAAATCATTAGTACCAACACAGTCTTATGTTTACCATGATTCTCCAACTGAACAAACCAGTCGTTTCAAAAAGGAATTAAAATTGTCTAACTAAACAATACAAGGGTGACACCATTTTTTTAAAAAGTACAATGCACTTTTTCATGCAATTTAAGTAATTCTTTAATTAAACTTTTATCTAGATCAATGGCCAGTTTATAAATATGTCCCCTATTATTCTAGATCAATGATGCAGCAATGAACAACTTCCGTACATTATATAACCTTTTTTTCCAAAGCTTTTTCATAAAGCACGGACATTTGAAAATCCATTTAACAATGTCAGTTTCTCATGGGTCACTTGTAATCTCAGCAAGATCAGGGAAGTGGGGGTGTATCAAAGGTCTCATTTTAAATACAGACACACCTTTAATCTAAAGAGTGATAACAAAATAACTTAGTGTTGCACTGTGAGGTGGTGAAGCCACACATTCTGTAATTGTTTTGTTTTTTCTTTGGGAAGATAAGCTGGAGATAAGGTATGACACCATAGTGACCATTGCGTTAAAATGGTGAGATTATGGGTTTTAAAGTTGAGTAATTTATACGTAAAATGTTCATGTATATGTTGGTTTAACATTTCTCGTATATTTTGAATAGTGGTTCATTGAACAAAAAGGATTATAAAGAGCCTCACATTTTGAAAATAAAACACATCGATTATATTGGTGTACATTATATATCACTACCTATAGAAAACTTTCTATGGCAAGGAACAGTTTCATTAATGTACATTTTACATTACAAGCTATAGAAACCTTCTATGCCAAATAATAATTCCATTAGTTTAAATAATAAATTTCTAGCTCTAGAAACCCTTGTACGTCGGTTTGGTTGAGAAGTGGAGCTTGGAGAAAAAGGCAAGCATTTTGGTTGGTGAATGGCAAAGTCAATGGAGCGTAGTCTAAAAGTATAAATACGACATCGAATATATTTTAGATGACCTTGTTAGTACACTAGTGTTGACATTGATGGTGGTCATTGGTAGTACACTGGTGTTGACATTTACGGCTGTCCATGTTAGTACATTGGTGTCCAGATGTCAAAGTACGCTATTGTATTTTCCACACTTCAGATCCTCTACAAAGTATATCAGGTCTAGCAGATAGTTGACAAGTCTTATGTTTACCATGATTGTCTGACTGAACAAATCATTAGTACCAACATAGCCTTATGTTTACCATGATTTTCAGACTGAACAAATCATTAGTACCAACATAGTCTTATGTTTACTATGATTCTCTGACTGAACAAATAATTAGTACCAACATAGTTTTATGTTAACCATAATTCTCTAACTGAAAAAATCATTAGTACGAACATAGTCTTATGTTTACCAGGATTCTCTGACTGAACAAATCATTAGTTACACCATACTCTTATGTTTACCATTATTCTCTGACTGAACAAATCATTAGTACAGAACATATACTTATGTTTACCATGATTGTCTGACTTAACAAATCATTAGTACGAACATAGTCTTATGTTTACCAGGATTCTCTGACTGAACAAATCATTAGTTACACCATACTCTTATGTTTACCATGATTCTCTGACTGAACAAATCATTAGTACAGAACATATACTTATGTTTACCATTATTGTCTGACTTAACAAATCTTTAGTACCAACATAGTCTTATGTTTACCATGATTTTCTGACTGAACAAATCATTTGTACCAACACAGTCTTATGTTTACCATGATTCTCCAACTGAACAAACCAGTCGTTTCAAAAAGGAATTAACATTGTCTAACTAAACCATACAAGGGTGACACCATTTTTTTAAAAAGTACAATGTACTTGTTCATGCAATTTAAGTAATTCTTTAATTAAACTTTTATCTAGATCAATGGCCAGTTTATAAATATGTCCCCTATTATTCTAGATCAATGATGCAGCAATGAACAACTGCCGTACATTATGTAACCTTTTTTTCCAAAGCTTTTTCATAAAGCACGGACATTTGAAAATCCATTTAACAATGTCAGTTTCTCATGGGTCACTTGTAATCTCAGCAAGATCAGGGAAGTGGGGGTGTATGAAAGGTCTCATTTTAAATACAGACACACCTTTAATCTAAAGAGTGATAACAAAATAACTTAGTGTTGCACTGTGAGGTGGTGAAGCCACACATTCTGTAATTGTTTTATTTTTCTATGGGAAGATAAGCTGGAGATAAGGTATGACACCATAGTGACCATTGCGTTAAAATGGTGAGATTATGGGTTTTAAAGTTGAGTAATTTATACGTAAAATGTTCATGTATATGTTGGTTGAACATTTCTCGTATATTTTGAATAGTGGTTCATTGAACAAAAAGGATTATAAAGAGCCTCACATTTTGAAAATAAAACACATCGATTATATTGGTGTACATTATATATCACTACCTAAAGAAAACTTTCTATAGCAAGGAACAGTTTCATTAATGTACATTTTACATTACAAGCTATAGAAACCTTCTATGCCAAATAATAATTCCATTAGTTTAAATAATAAATTTCTAGCTCTAGAAACCCTTGTACGTCGGTTTGGTTGAGAAGTGGAGCTGGGAGAAAAAGGCAAGCATTTTGGTTGGTGAATGGCAA
This sequence comes from Lymnaea stagnalis, assembly GCA_964033795.1. NCBI lineage: Eukaryota > Metazoa > Mollusca > Gastropoda > Lymnaeidae > Lymnaea > Lymnaea stagnalis. The sequence goes on from CAXITT010001918.1 coordinate 15,641, forward strand.
AGTCAATGGAGCGTAGTCTAAAAGTATAAATACGACATCGAATATATTTTAGATGACCTTGTTAGTACACTAGTGTTGACATTGATGGTGGTCATTGGTAGTACACTGGTGTTGACATTTACGGCTGTCCATGTTAGTACATTGGTGTCCAGATGTCAAAGTACGCTATTGTATTTTCCACACTTCAGATCCTCTACAAAGTATATCAGGTCTAGCAGATAGTTGACAAAGGCGTAACTAGAGTATTTTGAAGCCCGTTATATGTTCTGTTTTCACGTCCCAACCACCACCCCTCCCGAAAGTTTAACAATGTAACCAATTATTTGTATCTATGAAATACCACAAAAGCTCATTTTCCCCCCCCCCCCAAATCAGTATAGTGCAGTAAGTCATATGTCCCATTCTCCTCTTTTACTTAACAAGTTTTACTTCAACGCCAAGACTTATTTTAACTATTACAATTTTATTTGTTAAAAGTATATACAATTTTCTAAAAGGTGTATAGTAAACAAATTTAGAATCAATCAATTATCTATGCCAGACAATTACTACTTGATATGTTTGTTTACTTTTCAGTATATATTAACATATGGACGTTCTGTAGTGTAAAGGTATCTGACTGTAAAACATACATTACCTGAAATAAATCCCGTAGTATTACGTCAATGTTATCTGTCAGGTTTATACGTTATTTTTATATGTCAGCGTTTGGACTTGCTGTTCAAAGACCCAGGATTTCGTTAGCATAAAGAACTACATTTTTAACATGGTTTACCCCAGTGCCTTTATGTAACAAACCCCTCCACAGATATATTGACAGTAAATTTAGCATGATTCCCCATAAAAGTTCTGTGGTCAAGGAATGCTTCGGTCACCTGAGTCATCACCTCAATAGGAGAACAGCAAATGCTGTAGCGGAAACTGTAATCTAGTCAATATTAGATTAATGTTACAGTTGTTTGTGGGGTGTGCCTCAGAACCGAATTTAGAGACTCCAGAAGATAGTAAATACTACATCACGCATTGTATCACGGATAAATAAATCTGACCACATCACCCCAGTTCAACGAGAACTCTATTGGGTTCCTGTGAGTGAGCGCATTAATGACAATATTCTATCCCCGGTGTACAGCAGCATAGAAGGCTCTGTACCGGAATATCTTAAAGGACTGATTTATAAACTTGTATCTTTTAAGAGCCTGCGGTCTTTACCACAGTAATAACTGAGAGTTTCCATTGTGGATGAACACAGAAAAAGTCTTACGTGGTGCGCTCTTTTGCTGCGATAGCGCCAAAATTATGGAACAGTTTGCCTCAATCTATGAGGGGATTTGAAGATGATAAAAAAAAATAATAAAACCCTTTAAAAACGTGTTAGTTTAAATAGATTTAAGAAAACCAGAGCGATTTGTTATGGGCGACCTAATTTTCTATAGTGTTTAAATTCAGGGTACAATATTCATAATAAGACATAAAAGTCCACTGGTAGCCAAGATGTGATTAGGTTATCTAACATTGTTTAACTATATTTAATGGTCTATATATTTATGTCGCAGGCTTGGTTGTGACTATTAAAATTTGTATTGCGTCTGTCGAGAACTATCGTGTAAGTCGAGTGATAAGGAGAAGATTTAACAAAACGTATCAAATTTTTGCAGTACCAAAAGATGTCCCACCTCTAGGAGTGAATGTATAAGCAGATCATCTCAGATTCATTAGCAAACACTGAACATGTTTGAGGCACACTCGTGGATTACTTGCAATACTGTTCATGTTAAAAAACTGGATCAGATCTATGAAGTTCTAAGATTGTTTACATTGTGTTAGACTTATCAAGAGCTAAGTGTGTTTACAATGTGTTAGACATATGAAGATTTAAGTGTGAACAAGCTTTTCGCGCGCAGACATCAAAATAAAAAAAGAATAAACAAACAATGTATAATTTAAAACTGACTAAGTTTTAATTATTTAAGACTGACTTTATTTAAAAGTCATGCACGTGCTACAGTGTGTTTATCTGCCACTAACTCTTTCAGTGTCAAATTGTCTGACAATATGTTATTGTCTCATCGTGTTTCAAAGTTACAAATAGTTTAAGAGGTGCATCGGTCATTTAAGTGGAATAAGAAACACAATTATTCGGTTTATATTTTAAATCATCGCTCAACGCAAATGTATCAACAAATGGATGTTAATGTATGAATGGATTCAGAGAAGATACAATTATACGTTTCCATGAAATAAATAAAAACTTTTCTCATATTCTCAACAATTATTTTCATTAAAAGATAATCTGCATGTTGATTGATCGATTTATTTAAAAAAAAAAGAAAATTAGTGATACAATTCATATTTGTGTTAAACACCAAACCCATAACCCTGTGTTAAAATCAATGCCCAGAAGCCTGTATTACATCCAGAGCCCTGTGTTAAAATCAATTTCTAAATTAGAAGTCTTGAAACTTGTTAAATGTTACAATTTATGTTCGTCACATTTGTGTAAATATATAACAAGGTATGAGTGTCTGTGTCCTATTATAAAACGTAATAGTTACCAAATAAATATAAAACCAAGTATGAGTGGCTATGACCTATTATAAAAGGGAATAGTTACCAAATAAATATAAAACCAAGTATGAGTGGCTATGACCTATTATAAAAGGGAATAGTTACCAAATAAATATAAAACCAAGTATGAGTGGCTATGACCTATTATAAAAGGGAATAGTTACCAAATAAATATAAAACCAAGTATGAGTGGCTATGACCTATTATAAAAGGGAATAGTTACCAAATAAATATAAAACCAAGTATGAGTGGCTATGACCTATTATAAAAGGGAATAGTTACCAAATAAATATAAAACCAAGTATGAGTGGCTATGACCTATTATAAAAGGGAATAGTTACCAAATAAATATAAAACCAAGTATGAGTGGCTATGACCTATTATAAAACGTAATAGTTACCAAATAAATATAAAACCAAGTATGAGTGGCTATGACCTATTATAAAAGGGAATAGTTACCAAATAAAAATATGACCAGGTATGAGTGGCTATGTCCTATTATAAAAGGCAATAGTTACCAATTAAATATATTACTAGGTATGAGTGGCTATGTCATATTATAAAAGGCAATTTTTATCAAATAAATATATAACCAGGTATGAGTGGTTATGTCCTATTATAAAAGGCAATAGTTACCTTATAAATATATCACCAGGTATGAGTTGCTGTGTCCTATTATAAAAGGCAATAGTTACCAAATAAATATATAACCATGTATGAGTGGCTATGTCCTATTATAAAAGGCAATAGTTACCAAATAAATATATAACCAGGTATGAGTTGCTGTGTCCTATTATAAAAGGCAATAGTTACCAAATAAATATATAACCAGGTATGAGTTGCTGTGTCCTATTATAAAAGGCAATAGTTACCAAATAAATATATCACCAGGTATGAGTTGCTGTGTCCTATTATAAAAGGCAATAGTTACCAAATAAATATATAACCAGGTATGAGTTGCTGTGTCCTATTATAAAAGGCAATAGTTACCTTATAAATATATCACCAGGTATGATTTGCTGTGTCCTATTATAAAAGGCAATAGTTACCAAACAAATATATAACCAGTTATGAGTGGCTATGTCCTATTATAAAAGGCAATTTTTATCAAATAAATATATAACCAGGTATGAGTTGATATTTCCTATTATTAAAGCCAATAGTTACCTAATAAATATATAACCAGGTATGAGTGGCTATGTCCTATTCTTAAAGCCAATAGTTACCAAATAAATACATAACCAGGTATGAGTTGATATGTCCTATTATAAAAGGCAATAGTTACAAAATAAATATATAACCAGGTATGAGTGGCTATGTCCTATTATAAAAGGCAATAGTTACCAAATAAATATATAACCATGTATGAGTGGATATGTCCTATTATAAAAGGCAATAGTTACCTAATCAATGTATTACCAGGTATGAGTGGCTATGCACTATTATAAAAGGCAATAGTTACCAAATAAATATATAACCAGGTATGAGTGGCTATGTCCTATTATAAAAGGCAATAGTTACCAAATAAATATATAACCAGGTATGAGTGGCTATGTCCTATTATAAAAGGCAATAGTTACCAAATAAATATATAACCAGGTATGAGTGGCTATGTCCCATTATAAAAGGCAATAGTTACCAAATAAACCACAGTACATAAATGGGGCGTCCCAATGTACGTACACAGGGGATGGGGGTGGACGGACAAGTGTTATTGTTTGCGAAACCGGAGGGGGAGAGGGTAACATTTTTTTGGAAACATGAATGACACAACAGTTTTAAGGCTTTTTTACAAACATAAAGACACAAACATTACGTTAGAAACACGTTTAAGTTTAAAATACAAAACATAATTAAAGAAAATATAATAAAAGAGGAATGCTTAATTAAACCACTGTCGATTTACAATTAATGTATTTATCATGTTAAATGAGGTATAGCTATAAGTTATTACAACTCACACTCTTAAGCTGTAATTTAAACAAACCATTTTGTAAATAAGTTATTTGAGTAAATGATGTACATTTTTTCTTCACTTATAATTTAAATATTTTCATTGTAAATAGTTTTTTTTTTGTTGGTACATAAATTGGTTGGTACATAATTAAATAATTTTTATTAAATCATTGTTAATAAAATAAGTTTTCAAAAATAGAGTTAAATTTGACCGACAGCTGGAGCTGCCTTGCTAACAATTTAAAATATAAATTAAATAATAAATAACTTGTATGTTATGTCAATTCATCTTTAAATATTCAGAGATTTTTAAGAGTTTAAGAAACATACTCTTTTAAAAGGGAAACAATTGATTTCGGTTTTTTAAGCTTTTTTATTACATGAAATTGAGTATAATTTAAAATCATTATTATTTTTTGTTTAAATGTGTAACATTTAAAACATTTTTAATAGCATTAATCATTTAGACCTAAATATATATATATA
>CAXITT010001922.1:9255-24216 GCA_964033795.1 Lymnaea stagnalis
TACATCCGCACTGCATCTACTACTGCAACTAAAACTAAGCATCATATTTAGAGATAAATACAAATATCCCTAAATGAACAATATATCTACATCTTGCATGTACTACAAAAATACTTACCAAATAAAACGACACCATAGTGTAAAATCCAACGAAATCTATAAAAACAACTAAAACTATATCAAAAACGAATACATCTGCTTTGGCCTATCAAATATAACTACATCTAAAACGTTGAGACATCTTTTACATAATCTGCAGCTTAAACTATATCTTGACCAATTCATTAGCAGCCTCCAATACATTAAAACTACATATTAATCTTCGATTACATCTAGAAATTAAACTACAACTAGAATAACAGCTAAAACTACAATTATATATACACCTAAAGCAACAACTAGATATATATAGCTAAATTTACAACTTGATATACAGCCAAAACTAAAACTAGATACACATCTAAAACTGTAACTAGATATACAGCTAACTAGAGCTAGATAAAACTACATATTAGCATATACATCTAAAACTGCATTTATACCTGCATTTATATGTATAACTACAACTCAATCAACAGCAACTGCATCTTCAATTATTTCTACCCCTAAATCTGCAACGGATACAACTGCTACAATTGCTATTGCAACTAAATCTAGGCCTATAGCTAAAACAAAACTTGTTCAACAGTAAATATATCTACAACTGACACTAAAAATGTACCTACATATTGAGAGATAACTACAAACAGAATTAAAACTATACATACAAATACAACTTCTTCTACATCTACAAAAATTACTCCTCTACCGGCAACTGCACCTACAAATGCAGCTAAAGTTACACCAACCACTAAAGCTACAAATACAGGAATAGAAGTGATTCTTTCAGGTCCAGGACAGACCAAGCTATAGGATGTTCTTTTACATGCTTGGATTCCCAGCCGATGTACATCTTTCTCCAAATTATCCATCCATCAAAGCTTAGGTCTACCTTTGAGACGTGTTCCTCTGGAGTTTTGGTAATATATCATTTTCACTTCCTTCTGTCATCTACCAATCTTTCTAAGTGTCCTGCCAAGTGTATACTAACCTTTGTTTTACTGCTACTGGCGTGGTCTCCCGATGTAGACTGAACTGTCTGATGGGTTCGTATTCTCCATCCATATTCATCCGAAACATGAAACATAAAACAGAAGCGATTAAATCAACAGCAACTTCGAATATATATATATATATATATATATATATATATATATATATATATATATATATATATATATATATATATATATATATATATATATATATATATATATATATTACAATTAAATTTCACCTACATCTAAAACTTCAGCTAAAATTAAAACTAGCTCAAAAAGAATTAAAATTTTAACTATCAATAAAATTAACACTACCACTTACAAGTAATTTTTAAACATACATCTACTTAAACATGCACGACAGCAACTGCATTTATGGCTACAACTAAATCAACAGCGACCTCATCTTCAACTATAAAACTACATCAACACGTATATCTACAACTACAACTTCATCTACAACTTTATCTACAACTCCATCTTAAACTGAAACTTGAACTGTAACTACAACTAAAACTACAACTGCACAACCAAATCTACGACTATATCCAAAACAACATCTACATCTATAACTGTAAGTACAACTGGACCTACAACCAAATTACCAGCTTTAAATTCATCTACAAATAAATCTACAGATAAAACTACGATTTTTTATACAAATACACATCATCTACAACTCAATCTATATCAATATTTACAACTAAATCTGCACATTTATCTACAGTTATATCTATGGCTATAGCTATAATTATAACAACAAAAACTACGTCTACAAAAGCGACAAAAAATCATCTGTTACTGCAACTACAACAAAAACGGCAATTACATATACAGATACATCAACATCAAAATATATACGTTCTACTTCATCTACACATATGCACATGCAACTATTTCTACAAATTGCAACTACATCAACCAAAATTAATTCCGCAACCACATCAAAAACTGCAACTACATCTACCATTGCACGTGCCTCTAAGGCTACAGCTAAATCTATAACTTCAACTACATGAAGGGCAACTACATCTACAAATAAATCTAAATGTGTATGTAAAACTGCAAATAAAACTGCAACTGCATATAAAACAAACTAATACCAAAGCTGACATTCAAGCTTTATCAAATTTTATCAACTACAACACACACATACAGCTAAATGTACGACTACAAAAACAAATGCCTTTACGATATAAGCTACAACTACCACTACAAAACCAATATTTACAACTATATCAACAACTACATCTACATATACAAGAACAGCTACATTAAACAACAACATCCATCCATCTATGTGGCACTACAGCCCTTGTAAGGCGTCGCCTGCCTTACTGCTTCATCCCGTACAGACCATACTAAGGAATTTCTTTCCAAGCTTGGATTCCCAGCTGCTGTAGAAATTGTGTCCACATCATCCATCCGTCTAAGTTTAATTCTGTATTTGAGCAATTTTCCCCAGGGGTTTCCGTAATGTACCCTTCCACTCCCCTCTGTCATCTGGCATTCTTTCCAAGCGTCCTGCCCAGCGTAGACTATCCTTTTTATTCTGCTACTAGTATATGATCCTTATGTAGACTGTACATTTCCTGGTTTGTTTTGGTCTACGTTGATATTGATCCTAAAAAGTAAACATCAAATACATCTGCAATTACATCATTAGAGCTTTAAATTAATTTACTAAAACTAAACTACACCAACATCGACAACTACACCTAAAACTGCAACTACAGCTAAAAGTCAATAAAATTAGAACAACAAATAATGCTACAACTTCAAATATTTTAAAACATAAAATCAGCAAAAACATGCCAAACTACAACAGCAACAAAAAATACAATTATAGCTACAGAGATCAGGGATTATTTCAGAAATTTCCCCGGGGGGGGGGCACATCAGATTTGGGGGGGGGCAGTGCCAGTTGATTTATTGTTGGACATATTTTTGCTCCGTGGGGAGGAGGCACTTGGCTTTCCCCCCGGAGATATAGCTGAAAGAAACCCTGACAGAGATAATTACATAACAAACAAAATACAGCTATCAAAACTACATCTACGGCTACAACTATATAGACAGCTACTCTATATAACTATATAACTAGCTCTACACCTACAACTAGAATAGAGCTACAACTTTATCTACTACTGAAACTATAACTGTATTTACCACTGCATCTACAACCGCATCTACAACTACATCCACAGAAGTTACATATATAGCTTCTTCTAGAACTAAAAAAAAACTTCTTTTACAACGGCAACTAAAATTACCTTTAACCAAAAGCTAAAAATACAGGAATAGAATCGTAAACAATATCTATAACTGCATCTACATCGCCAACTATATCTACAACTGCAAATAAAATTATAACTACATATAGAAGGATAACTACAAATAGAGTTACAACTTTATATACGCATACCCCTAACCCTAAAAACTCCATTTAAAGGAACAGAATCTACATCTTAAATAATACCTGTAACCTCATCTACATCAGCAACTATATCTACAAATACAATAAAATCTACAACCACCTAAAGGAAATAACTACAATTTGAGGTACAATTATATATACATATATACGTTTTTCTAAATCTAAAAAAACTACTTCTACAACAGGAACTACATATGCTATTGCAAATGCAACTAAACCTATGTGCTTTGGACACCTTCACTACTTTATTCTGTACAGACCAAACCAAGAATGCTCTATTCCGTGCTTAGATACCCTGCTGCCGTCAATCTTTTTCCACATCATCTCTCCATCTAAGCATAGGCCAGCCTTTCGGCCGCTTTGCTCTGGGGTTTTAGTGATTAAAAATACATATGTAACTGCATGTAAAACTGCAACTAAAACTACAATTACATATACAATTTAAACTGCAACAAAAACTACAACTTCATATACAACTTTAACTAAAACAAAAACTATAACAACATATACAACTTTAATTAAAACAAAAAAGGGTGATATTTCCTTATCAGTCCCCTCTGTCATCTGGCATTCTTTCTAAGTATCCAGGCCAGCGTAGCCCACCCCTTGTATATCTGCTACTAGCTTGGAATCCTGATGGAGACTGTACAGTTCCTGGTAGGTTAGTACTATCCATCCATATTCATCCTAAATATAAAACAGCAATTACAAATGAAATACATCAACAACAAATTTAAATGTATATAAACTATTACAACTAAACTACAATATTTAATATATCCACAACTACAACTACAAAAACTGATTTTTTTCGGCTAAAACTATGTCAACAGCAACTACATCTTAAACTACTTATCTCCATCTACACCTATAACTACAGCTACAACTACATCTACAACTTCATCTAAAACTGAAACTACAACTGCATCTACAACTGCATCTACAACCACATCTACAACTAAATCAAAGAGAGCCACTAAATCTAACATTATTCCTATACAAATAAAGCTATATGAAATTACATCATCTTAAGTTACAGAAAAAAAGAACGGCAACAAAAAACAAGTACATCTACAACCAAAGCTACAACTACAGCTACTTAAGCAATATTTACAACTGTATTAACAACTACATATGCATACACAACAACCATAAGAACCGCAAGGGGGGGAAGGGGGGCACTTGCCCCCTTGGCCCACCTGGATTGATTGGATAAAAAGATTTTAGACATAAATAGACACAAAATGTATTAAAGTAAAGAGAAAATAAAGAGAAAGTAACTAAGCTGATGTCCTGTCCGTTCGTTCACCATACAAATACGCTACAGTAAATTAAAACTTCATTAAAACATTACTAAACAAATTTTGCCCCCCCCACCCCCTAGAAAGTTAATCGATTTTTTCTGCCCCCCCCTCCCCTTTGCAAGTATTATAATTGATTGGTCGATATTCAAATACTATCACTGATTCGTTGACATGCAAGTACAATCATTGACTTGTTAATATTCAAGTACAATCAATGATTGGTTGATATGCGAGTACTATTATTGATTGGTTGATATGCAAGGGCAATCATTGATTTGTTGATATGCAAGTACAATCATTGATTGCTTAATGTGCAAAGTTAATTCCATTAACAATGAAATTTAAATAAATTTATATTACTTTACGAGAACGTGTTCCAAAGCTGTGGTTATTTGAGCGCCTGGTTCCAACCGCCTCTTGAAATTTGTTTGTCTTTGAAAGTGTCATTTAGCACCCTGAGTCCTGCCATTTTGAAAGTGTCATTTGGTACCCTGAGTTCTGCCATTTTGAAAGTGTCATTTGGTACCCTGAGTCCTGCCAGTTGAAATCATTCTTTACTTCCATGAGTCGAGCTGTTGTAATTTTTTAAAAATGAAATGATCAACTAGGACACACATTTTATGTTTATTATATTTTAGTATCCTTCAAATGCCTTGCAAGGGAAATTAAAATTGTGTTTGCTAATGTCAAAATTGAGCTACCATTTATTGAAAAGCGTTCAATTATAAACAATTCGGGCAATTCGCGCTATTATTAAAGAATGACCAATAGTTTGTGTTTTTCATTATACTTTTACTTAACTTGATAAAACCCCAAAGATGAGCGTTTACAAAAAGCATTGACTTACTTGACAAAAAAAGAGTCTAGACACCTCCAACAACAGCTTAAAATATTCCAGCTGAACACATCAGTTTCAAACACATGTCACGCTAACTCATAACAATGAACCCCCCCCCCCGGCTGAGCGCTAAGAGATCAATCCAAGGCCAAGGAAACTTAGTTTGTCAAGAATTTACACACACAAAGCTCACTACTCAGGTGTTGACAGCCAAATTGGGCGGGGGTGGGGGGTGGGGGGAGAGCGAAGGGGAAATATTATTGAATTGATAAATAAGGTTAATGTTTATCCAATTAAATTTTAGAATCATTACCTAATGTTGGACAATGGATAATCCAATGTTAACAGCGATCCAGTACCTAATGTTGGACAACGGATAATCCAATGTTAGCAGCGATCCAGTACCTAATGTTGGACAATGGATAATCCAATGTTAGCAGCGATCCAGTACCTAATGTTGCACAATGGATAATCCAATGTAAGCGATCCATTATCCAATGTCCGCAGCGATCCATTAGCTAATGTTGGACAACGCTCATAGAGTAACTTTACGGATCACACCCAATGATAGAAATTAATATTGCGTCTATTTGGGAATCGTTATCTCACGGGCATAGGGAAGGGGGTGAGGGCATAGGGTGGGGGCATAGAGGTGGGGACTAAAGCTATATCAAATACTACAGCTGCAACTACAACTCCATCTAAAAATACAACTACAAATACAGATAAACTTCAACTACAACTAAAATACATGTACATCTACACCCAAAGCTCAGACTACAGCTACAAAAACTACATTTGCAAAAATAACTACAACTACATCTACATATACAGGAACTATATCTACATCTAAATCTAAACTACAACTACATATGCATCTACAACTAAACTACAGCTACAGCTACAATTACAGGCAGGGGGTGGAGGGGTTGGTCTACCCAGATGTCACGTTTTTCTTTATAAGGAAGGGGTCATTTTCGGACATTCGGACATTTGCCGAGTTTTTATAGTGGAAAGGAGCGACTATACTCTGGAATGTTCGAGTTAAACTTACTGCAATGTGTTAAGCGTTACGTAGACCTGTTGTTTCCACTTGTAGAGTCCTAACAGTCATATCATTATAGTAAATATACTGCCATGTAGTTAAGTTTGACATAAAACAACGTGTGGGTCATTATAGCTGTAATGGTCAAGTATCTACAATAATTAATTGTACGTTTAAAATCGAGTACCTCAAGGTATCCGTGCTAAAGAGGTACAGAATAATTAGAAACATACATATATCATGGGGGAGCCAAGCTGTCTAAACTTATAATAATTGATGGAGTGCATTGATGGTCTAAACTGATTATAATTGATGGACTGCATTGATGGTCTAAACTGATAATAGTTGTTAGACTGCGTTGATGGTCTAAACTGATAATAATTGATGGACTGCATTGATGGTCTAAACTGAATCAATCTCAAGTAGGTTGACTGCAGTTCAAAACCCCAGCCAAAGTCTGGAAAAGAAAATACACCATCAGCCCATCGGGTTGATGGGACTCGTTCACTTTAGATGGCAACTCATTTAAGAGAAGGAAAAATCCGAAATCAACCCCGGAAATGGTGTCTCGTAGGTGGAAATGGTGTCCCGTAGGTGGAAAAGGTGTCCCGTAGGTGGAAATGGTGTCCCGTAGGTGGAAATAACTCTACTGGTGGCAAGCTGAATCATTCACATAGGCTCTCTTGGGTTATCCAGAAAAGTGAAGATAGGTAAAAAAAAATACCAGGCCTTGTGATTTCGTCGTGCGAAGTATACATCATCCTGTCATTGTGACGGACGAAGCATACACCATCATGACATTGTGACGGACGGAGTATACACCATCATGACATTGTGATGGAGTATACACAATCATGACATTGTGACGGATGGAGTATACACCATCAGGACGTTGTGACGGATGGAGTATGCACAATCATGCATTGTGACGGACGGAATATACACCATCATTGCATTTAGACGTACGGAGTATACACAATCATACATTGTGACGGAGTAAACACCATTATGACATTGTAACGGATGGAGTATACACCATCAGGACGTTGTGACGGATAGAGTATGCACCATCATGCATTGTGACGGACGAAATATACACCATCATTGCATTTAGACGTACGGAGTATACACAATCATACATTGTGACGGAGTATACACCATTATGACATTGTAACGGATGGAGTATACAACATCATGACGTTGTGACGGACGGAGTATGCATCATCATGCATTGTGAAGGACGGAGTATATATCATCATTGCATTTAGACGGTCGGAGTTTAAACCATCATGGTTTGTGACAAACGGAGTATACACCATCATGACATTGTGACGGACAGAGTATACACAATCATGACATTTTGACGGATTGAATATACACCATCATGACATTGTGACGGCAGAGTATACACCATCTTGGCATTGTGACGGACGGAGTATACACCATCATGACATTGTGATGGACATAGTATGCATCATCATAAAATTTTGACGAACAGTGCATATACCATCATGACATTGTTACGGACGGACTATACACCATCATGACATTTTGACGGAGTATAACACCATCATGACATTGTGACGGACGGAGTATACACCATCATGACATTGTGAGGGACGGAGTATACACCATCATACATTGTGACAAAGTATACACCATCATGTCATTGTGACGGACGGAGTATACATCTTAATGACATTGTGACGGACGGATTATACACCATCATGACATTGTGACATACGGAGTATACACCACCATGACATTGTGACGGATGGAGAATACACCATCATGACATTGTGACGTACGGAGCATACACCATCATGACATTGTGACGGATTAAGAATACACTATCATGACAATGTGACGGACGGAGTATACACCATCATGACATTGTGAAGAACGGAGAATACACCATCATTGCACTTAGACTTACCGAGTATAAACCATCATGGCATTGTAACGGATGGATTATACACCATCATGACATTGTGACGGACGGAGTATGCACCATCATGCATTGTGACGTACGGAGAATACACCATCATGACATTGTGACCGACAGAGTATACACAATCATGAAATTGTGGCGGAGTATACACCATCATGACATTGTGACAGACGGAGTATACACGATCTATGACATTGTGATGTGACGGAGTATACACCATCATGATATTGTGACGTACGGAGTATACACCATCATGACATTGTGACGGACGGAGAATACACCATCATGACATTGTGACGGACAGAGAATACACCATCATGACATTGTTACGGACGGAGTATACACCATCATACAGTGTAGACGGAGTATACACCATCATGGCATGGTAACGGATGGAGTATACACTATCATGACGTTGTGACGGACGTAGTATGCAACATCATGCAGTGTGACTGACGGAGAATACACCATCATTGCATTTAGAAGTTCAGACTATACACCTTCATGACATTTTGACGGAGTATACACCATCATGACATTGTGACGGACAGAGAATACACCATCATGACATTGTTACGGACGGAGTATACACCATCATACAGTGTAGACGGAGTATACACCATCATGGCATGGTAACGGATGGAGTATACACTATCATGACGTTGTGACGGACGTAGTATGCAACATCATGCATTGTGACTGACGGAGAATACACCATCATTGCATTTAGAAGTTCAGACTATACACCTTCATGACATTTTGACGGAGTATACACCATCATGACATTGTGACAGACGGAGTATACACCATCATGACATTGTGAGTGACGGAGTATACACCGTCATAGCATTGTGACAAACGGAGTATACAACATCATACAAATTTAACGGTGTATACACCATCACGACATTGTGACGGACAGAGTATACACCATCATGATATTGTGAGGGACGGAGTATACACCGTCATAGCATTTTGACAAACGGAGTATACAACATCATACATTTTGATGGAGTATACACCATCATGACATTGTGACGGACGCAGTATACACCATAATTACATTGTGATGGACGGAGTATACACAATCATGATTTTGTGGCGTAAGGATGTAGAATACACCATTATGACATTGTGACGGATGGAGTATGAACCATAAGGACATTGTGACGTATGGAGTATATAAAATTATGACATTGTGACAGATGGAGAATACACCATCATGACAATGTGACGGACGGAGTATACACCATCATGACATTGTGAAGAACGGAGAATACACAATCATTGCATTTAGACGTACCGAGTATACACCATCATGACATTGTGACGAACGGAGTATACACCATCATACAATGCGACGGAGTATACACCATCATGAAATTGTAACGGATGGAGTATACACCATCATGTCATTGTGACCATTGGAGGCTACATACAATTAAATGAAGGATACATACAATTAAATAAAGACTACATACAATTAAATGAAGGCTACATACAATTAAATAAAGGATACATACATTAAATAAAGGCTACATACAATTAAATGAAAGTTACATATAATTAAATGAAGGCTACATACTATTTAATAAAGGCTACATACAAGTAAATAAAGGCTACATACAATTTAATAATTGATACATACAATTAAATAAAGTCTACATACAATTAAATGAATGCTACATACAAATAAATAAAGGTTACATTCATTAAATAAAGGTTAGATACAATTAAATAAAGGCTACATACAATTAAATAAAGGCTACATACAATTAAATTTAAGCTACATACAATTAATTGAAGTCTACATACAATGTAATAAAGGCTACATACAAGTAAATAAAGGCTACATACAATTTAATAAAGGCTACATACAATTAAATAAAGTCTAAATACAATTAAATGAAGGCTACATACAATTAAATGAATGCCACATACAAATAAATGAAGGCTACATACAATTAAATGAAGGCAATATACAATTAAATAAAGGCTACATACAATTAAATGAAAGCTACATACAATTAAATGAAGGTTACATACAATTTAATAAAGGCTACATACAAGTAAATAAGGGCTACATACAATTTAATAAAGGCTACATACAATTAAATAAAAACTACATACAATTAAATGAATGCCACATACAAATAAATAAAGGCTACATACAAATAAACGAAGTCTACATACAATTAAATGAAGCCTCATACAATTAAATGAAGGCTACATACAATTAAATAAAGGCTACATACAAAAAAATAAAGGCTACATACAATAAAATAAAAGCCACATACAATTAAATAAAGTCTAAATAAAATTAAAGGAAGGCTACATACAATTAAATAAAGGCTATATACAATTAAATGAAGGCTACATACAACTGAATGAAGGCTACCTGCAATTAAATGATAGCTGCATACAATTAAATAAAGGCTACATACAATTAAATGAAGGCTACATACAATTAAATGAAGGCTTCATACAATTAAATGAAGGCTACATACAATTGAATAAAGGCTACTTACAATTAAATGAAGGCTACATACAATTAAATATAGGCGACATGCAATAAAATAAAGGCTCTATACAATTAAATGAAGGCTACATACATTTAAATGGAGGCTACATATATTAAATAAAGGCTACATACAATTTATTAAAGGCTACATACAATTAAATTAAGTCAACCTACAATTAAATAGAGGATACATACAATTAAAAAAAGCTCCATTCATTAAATAAAAGCTACATACAATTAAATAAAGGCTACATACAATTAAATGAAGGCACAACACAATTAAATGAAGGCTACATACAATTAAATGAAGGCTACATACATTTAAATAAAGGCTACATACGACTTAGACTTAGACTTAGACTAAGACTTAGACTTAGACTAAGACTTAGACTTAGACTTAGACTTAGACTTTGATATAGATTTAGACTTAGACTTAGACTAAGACTTAGAATTAGACTTAGACTTAGACTTAGACTTAGACTTAGACTAAGACTTAGACTTAGACTTAGACTTAGACTTACACTTAGACTTAGACTTAGACTTAGACTTAGACTGAGACTTGACTTAGACTTAGACTTAGACTTAGACTAAGACTTAGACTTAGACTTAGACTTAGACTTAGACTTAAACTTAGACTTAGACTAAGACTTTGACTTAGACTTAGACTTAGACTTAGACTAAGACTTAGACTTAGACTTAGACTTAGACTTAGACTTAGACTTAGACTTAGACTAAAACTTAGACAAAGACTTAGACTTAGACTTAGACTAAGTCTTAGACTTAGACTTAGACTTAGACTTAGACTTAGACTTAGACTTAGACTAAGACTTAGACTTAGACTTAGACTAAGACTTAGACTTAGACTTAGACTAAGACTTAGACTTAGACTTAGACTTAGCCTTAGACTTAGACTTAGACTAAGACTTAGACTTACACTTAGACTAAGACTTAGACTTAGACTTAGACTTGGACTTAGACTTAGACTTAGACTTAGCCTTAGACTTAGACTTAGACTAAGACTTAGACTTACACTTAGACTAAGACTTAGACTTAGACTTAGACTTGGACTTAGACTTAGACTTAGACTTAGACTTCTTAGACTTAGACTTAGACTTAGACATAGACTTAGACTTAGACTAAGACTTAGACTTAGACTAAGGCTTAGACTTATACTTAGACTTCGACTTAGACTTATACTTAGACTTAGACTTAGACATCGATTAAGACTTAGACTTAGACTTAGACTTAGACTTAGACTTAGACTTAGACTTAGACTAAGACTTAGACTTAGACTTAGACTTAGACTTATGCTTAGACTTAGACTTAGACTTCTTAGAATTAGACTTAGACTTAGACTTAGACTTAGACTTCGACTTAGACTTAGACTTAGACTTAGACTTAGACTTAGACTTAGACTTAGACTGAGACTTAGACTTAGACTTAAACTTAGACTTAGACTTTGATTTAGACTTAGAATTAGATTAAGACTTAGACTTAAACTAAGACTTAGACTTAGACTTAGACTTAGACTTAGACTTAGACTTATACTTAGACTTAGACTTAGCCTTAGACTAAGACTTAGACTTAGACTTAGACTTAGACTTAGACTTAGACTTTGATATAGACTTCTTAGACTTAGACTTAGACATAGACTTAGACTTAGACTTAGACTTAGATTTAGACTTCTTATACTTAGACTTAGACTTAGACTTATACTTAGACTTAGACTTAGACTTAGACTTAGACTAAGACTTAGACTAAGACTTAGACTTAGACTTAGACTTAGACTTAGACTTAGACTTAGACTTAGACTTAGACTTCGACTTAGACTTAGACTTAGACTTAGTCTTAGACTTGGACTTACACTTAGACTTAGACTTAGACTTAGACTTAGAATTAGATTTAGACTTAGACTTAGACTTAGACTTAGACTTAGACTTAGACTTAGACTAAGACTTAGACTTAAACTAAGACTTAGACTTAGACTTAGACTTAGACTTAGACTTAGACTTCTTAGACATAGACTTAGACATAGACTTAGACTTAGACTTAGAATTAGATTTAGACTTAGACTTAGACTTAGACTAAGACTTAGACTTAAACTAAGACTTAGACTTAGACTTAGACTTAGACTTAGACTTCTTAGACTTAGACTTAGACTTAGACTTAGACTTAAACTAAGACTTAGACTTAGACTTAGACTTATACTTAGACTTAGACTTAGACTTAGACTTAGACATAGACTTAGACTTAGACTTAGACTTAGACTTAGACTAAGACTTAGACTAAGACTTAGACTTAGACTTAGATTTAGACTTAAACTTAGACTTAGACTTAGACTTCGACTTAGACTTAGACTTAGACTTAGACTTAGACTTCTTAGATTTAGATATATACTTAGACTTAGACTTAGACTTAGACATAGACTTAGACTTAGACTTAGACTTCTTAGACTTAGACATAGACTTAGACTTAGACTTAGACTTAGACTTCTTAGACTTAGACTTAGACTTCTTAGACTTAGACTTAGACTTAGACTTAGACTTAAACTAAGACTTAGACTTAGACTTAGACTTAGACTTAGACTTAGACATAGACTTAGACTTAGACTTAGACTTAGACTTAGACTAAGACTTAGACTAAGAGTTAGACTTAGACTAAGACTTAGACTTAGACTTAGACTTAGACTTAGACTTAGACTTAGACTTACACTTAGACTTAGACTTAGACTTAGACTTAGACTTAGACTGAGACTTAGACTTAGACTTAGACTAAGACTTAGACTTAGACTTAGACTTAGACTTAGACTTAAACTAAGACTTAGACTTAGACTTAGACTTAGACTTAGACTTAGACTTAGACTTAGACAAAGACTTAGACTAAGACTTAGACTTAGACTTAGACTTAGACTAAGACTTAGACTTAGACTTAGACTTAGACTTAGACTTAGACTTAGACTTAGACTTAGACTTAGATTTAGACTAAGACTTAGACTTAGACTTAGACTTAGCCTTAGACTTAGACTTAGACTAAGACTTAGACTTACACTTAGACTAAGACTTAGACTTAGACTTAGACTTGGACTTAGACTTAGACTTAGACTTAGACTTCTTAGACTTAGACTTAGACTTAGACATAGACTTAGACTTAGACTTAGACTACTTAGACTTAGACTTAGACTTAGACATACACTTAGACTTAGACTTAGACTTAGTCTAAGACTTAGACTTAGACTAATGCTTACACTTATACTTAGACTTCGACTTAGACTTATACTTAGACTTAGACTTAGACTTCGATTAAGACTTAGACTTAGACTTAGACTTAGACTTAGACTTAGACTTAGACTTAGACTAAGACTTAGACTTTGACTTAGACTTAAACTTATGCTTAGACTTAGACTTAGACTTCTTAGAATTAGACTTAGACTTAGACTTAGACTTAGACTTAGACTAAGACTAAGACTTAGACTTAGACTTAGACTTAGACTTAGACTTAGACTAAGACTTAGAAATAGACTTAGACTTAGACTTTGACTTAGACTAAGACTTAGACTTAGACTTAGACTTAGACTTAGACTTCTTAGACTTAGACTTAGACATAGACTTAGACTTAGACTTAGACTTCTTAGACTTAGACTTAGACTTAGACTTAGACTTAGACTTAGACTTAGACTTAGACTTATACTTAGACTTAGACTTAGACTTAGACTTAGACTTCTTAGACTTAGACTTAGACTTGGACTACGATTAAGACTTAGACTTA
>CAXITT010001924.1:0-21137 GCA_964033795.1 Lymnaea stagnalis
TTTTGTCTTATTCATTGCCAATTGGTACATTTATGTGGGTTTTTACCCAGATTATAGGTGTATGTATGTGTATTATTTTATTGCTAATTGATATGTGTATCAGTGGTATTCACATGTTAAATAATGTGTTATTTCCATGCTTATAGGAGCGGCACCGGACATCACAGTGTGTGGACGATGGCACTGGGAGTGGATGAAGGCACCAGGATAGAGAAGCGGCACAGTGGTTGGTGTAAATTTGTTTATTTTAAACATGTTAATTAGTTTATATTTTTGTCTTATTCATTGCCAATTGGTACATTTATGTGGGTTTTTACCCATATTATAGGTGTAAGTATGTGTATTATTTTATTGCTAATTGATATGTGTATCTGTTGTATTCACATGTTAAATAATGTGTTATTTCCATGCTTATAGGAGCGGCACCGGACATCACAGTGTGTGGACGATGGCACTGGGAGTGGATGAAGGCACCAGGATAGAGAAGCGGCACAGTGGTTGGTGTAAATTTGTTTATTTTAAACATGTTAATTAGTTTATATTTTTGTCTTATTCATTGCCAATTGGTACATTTATGTGGGTTTTTACCCAGATTATAGGTGTATGTATGTGTATTATTTTATTGCTAATTGATATGTGTATCTGTTGTATTCACATGTTAAATAATGTGTTATTTCCATGCTTATAGGAGCGGCACCGGACATCACAGTGTGTGGACGATGGCACTGGGAGTGGATGAAGGCACCAGGATAGAGAAGCGGCACAGTGGTTGGTGTAAATTTGTTTATTTTAAACATGTTAATTAGTTTATATTTTTGTCTTATTCATTGCCAATTGGTACATTTATGTGGGTTTTTACCCAGATTATAGGTGTATGTATGTGTATTATTTTATTGCTAATTGATATGTGTATCTGTTGTATTCACATGTTAAATAATGTGTTATTTCCATGCTTATAGGAGCGGCACCGGACATCACAGTGTGTGGACGATGGCACTGGGAGTGGATGAAGGCACCAGGATAGAGAAGCGGCACAGTGGTTGGTGTAAATTTGTTTATTTTAAACATGTTAATTAGTTTATATTTTTGTCTTATTCATTGCCAATTGGTACATTTATGTGGGTTTTTACCCAGATTATAGGTGTATGTATGTGTATTATTTTATTGCTAATTGATATGTGTATCTGTTGTATTCACATGTTAAATAATGTGTTATTTCCATGCTTATAGGAGCGGCACCGGACATCACAGTGTGTGGACGATGGCACTGGGAGTGGATGAAGGCACCAGGATAGAGAAGCGGCACAGTGGTTGGTGTAAATTTGTTTATTTTAAACATGTTAATTAGTTTATATTTTTGTCTTATTCATTGCCAATTGGTACATTTATGTGGGTTTTTACCCAGATTATAGGTGTATGTATGTGTATTATTTTATTGCTAATTGATATGTGTATCTGTTGTATTCACATGTTAAATAATGTGTTATTTCCATGCTTATAGGAGCGGCACCGGACATCACAGTGTGTGGACGATGGCACTGGGAGTGGATGAAGGCACCAGGATAGAGAAGCGGCACAGTGGTTGGTGTAAATTTGTTTATTTTAAACATGTTAATTAGTTTATGTTTTTGTCTTATTCATTGCCAATTGGTACATTTATGTGGGTTTTTACCAAGATTATAGGTGTATGTATGTGTATTATTTTATTGCTAATTGATATGTATATCAGTGGTATTCACATGTTAAATAATGTTTTATTTCCATGCTTATAGGAGCGGCACCGGACATCACAGTGTGTGGACGATGGCACTGGGAGTGGATGAAGGCACCAGGATAGAGAAGCGGCACAGTGGTTGGTGTAAATTTGTTTTTTTTAAACATGTTAATTAGTTTATGTTTTTGTCTTATTCATTGCCAATTGGTACATTTATGTGGGTTTTTACCAAGATTATAGGTGTATGTATGTGTATTATTTTATTGCTAATTGATATGTGTATCAGTGGTATTCACATGTTAAATAATGTTTTATTTCCATGCTTATAGGAGCGGCACCGGAGATCGCAGTGTGTGGACGATGGCACTGGGAGTGGATGAAGGCACCAGGATAGAGAAGCGGCACAGTGGTTGGTGTAAATTTGTTTATTTTAAACATGTTAATTAGTTTATATTTTTGTCTTATTCATTGCCAATTGGTACATTTATGTGGGTTTTTACCCAGATTATAGGTGTATGTATGTGTATTATTTTATTGCTAATTGATATGTGTATCTGTTGTATTCACATGTTAAATAATGTGTTATTTCCATGCTTATAGGAGCGGCACCGGACATCACAGTGTGTGGACGATGGCACTGGGAGTTGATGAAGGCACCAGGATAGAGAAGCGGCACAGTGGTTGGTGTAAATTTGTTTATTTTAAACATGTTAATTAGTTTATATTTTTGTCTTATTCATTGCCAATTGGTACATTTATGTGGGTTTTTACCCAGATTATAGGTGTATGTATGTGTATTATTTTATTGCTAATTGATATGTGTATCTGTTGTATTCACATGTTAAATAATGTGTTATTTCCATGCTTATAGGAGCGGCACCGGACATCACAGTGTGTGGACGATGGCACTGGGAGTGGATGAAGGCACCAGGATAGAGAAGCGGCACAGTGGTTGGTGTAAATTTGTTTATTTTAAACATGTTAATTAGTTTATATTTTTGTCTTATTCATTGCCAATTGGTACATTTATGTGGGTTTTTACCCAGATTATAGGTGTATGTATGTGTATTATTTTATTGCTAATTGATATGTGTATCTGTTGTATTCACATGTTAAATAATGTGTTATTTCCATGCTTATAGGAGCGGCACCGGACATCACAGTGTGTGGACGATGGCACTGGGAGTGGATGAAGGCACCAGGATAGAGAAGCGGCACAGTGGTTGGTGTAAATTTGTTTATTTTAAACATGTTAATTAGTTTATATTTTTGTCTTATTCATTGCCAATTGGTACATTTATGTGGGTTTTTACCCAGATTATAGGTGTATGTATGTGTATTATTTTATTGCTAATTGATATGTGTATCTGTTGTATTCACATGTTAAATAATGTGTTATTTCCATGCTTATAGGAGCGGCACCGGACATCACAGTGTGTGGACGATGGCACTGGGAGTGGATGAAGGCACCAGGATAGAGAAGCGGCACAGTGGTTGGTGTAAATTTGTTTATTTTAAACATGTTAATTAGTTTATATTTTTGTCTTATTCATTGCCAATTGGTACATTTATGTGGGTTTTTACCCAGATTATAGGTGTATGTATGTGTATTATTTTATTGCTAATTGATATGTGTATCTGTTGTATTCACATGTTAAATAATGTGTTATTTCCATGCTTATAGGAGCGGCACCGGACATCACAGTGTGTGGACGATGGCACTGGGAGTGGATGAAGGCACCAGGATAGAGAAGCGGCACAGTGGTTGGTGTAAATTTGTTTATTTTAAACATGTTAATTAGTTTATATTTTTGTCTTATTCATTGCCAATTGGTACATTTATGTGGGTTTTTACCCAGATTATAGGTGTATGTATGTGTATTATTTTATTGCTAATTGATATGTGTATCTGTTGTATTCACATGTTAAATAATGTGTTATTTCCATGCTTATAGGAGCGGCACCGGACATCACAGTGTGTGGACGATGGCACTGGGAGTGGATGAAGGCACCAGGATAGAGAAGCGGCACAGTGGTTGGTGTAAATTTGTTTATTTTAAACATGTTAATTAGTTTATATTTTTGTCTTATTCATTGCCAATTGGTACATTTATGTGGGTTTTTACCCAGATTATAGGTGTATGTATGTGTATTATTTTATTGCTAATTGATATGTGTATCTGTTGTATTCACATGTTAAATAATGTGTTATTTCCATGCTTATAGGAGCGGCACCGGACATCACAGTGTGTGGACGATGGCACTGGGAGTGGATGAAGGCACCAGGATAGAGAAGCGGCACAGTGGTTGGTGTAAATTTGTTTATTTTAAACATTTTAATTAGTTTATATTTTTGTCTTATTCATTGCCAATTGGTACATTTATCTGGGTTTTTACCCAGATTATAGGTGTATGTATGTGTATTATTTTATTGCTAATTGATATGTGTATCTGTTGTATTCACATGTTAAATAATGTGTTATTTCCATGCTTATAGGAGCGGCACCGGACATCAGTGTGTGGACGATGGCACTGGGAGTGGATGAAGGCACCAGGATAGAGAAGCGACACAGTGGTTGGTGTAAATTTGTTTATTTTAAACATTTTAATTAGTTTATATTTTTGTCTTATTCATTGCCAATTGGTACATTTATGTGGGTTTTTACCCAGATTATAGGTGTATGTATGTGTATTATTTCATTGCTAATTGATATGTATATCAGTGGTATTCACATGTTAAATAATGTGTTATTTCCATGCTTATAGGAGCGGCACCGGACATCACAGTGTGTGGACGATGGCACTGGGAGTGGATGAAGGCACCAGGATAGAGAAGCGGCACAGTGGTTGGTGTAAATTTGTTTATTTTAAACATGTTAATTAGTTTATGTTTTTGTCTTATTCATTGCTAATTGGTACATTTATGTGGGTTATTACCCAGATTATAGGTGTATGTATGTGTATTATTTTATTGCTAATTGGTATGTATATCAGTGGTATTAACATGTTAAATAATTTGTTATTTCAATGCTTATAGGAGCGGCACCGGACATCACAGTGTGTGGACGATGGCACTGGGAGTGGATAAAGGCACCAGGATAGAGAAGCGCACAGTGGTTGGTGTAAATTTGTTTATTTTAAACATGTTAATTAGTTTATGTTTTTGTCTTATTTATTGTTAATTGGTACATTTATGTGGGTTTTACCCAGATTATAGGTGTATGTATGTGTATTATTTTAGTGCTAATTAGTATATGTTCTTTTTCACAAGCCGACTAATGTGTTATTTCCATGCTAATAGAAGCGGCACAGTGAAGAATGAGCAGCACCAGACATCACTCTGTGTGGAGCATTACACTTGGAGTGGATGAGGGCACCGGGACAAAGAAGCGGCACAGATGTAGGTGTATATATTTTTATTTTTTACATGTTCATTAATTTATGTTTCTGTCTTATTATTTGCTAATTGTTACATGTTTGTGGGTTATTCCAAGTCATATAGATGTATTGATGAGTAGTATTTTTTTTCTTATTGGTATATGTATCTGTGGTTTTGACATGCCAACTAATGTGTTATTGCCATGCTAATAGGAGCAGCACTGGGAAGAATGAGGGGCACCAGACATCCCAGTGTGTGGAGGATTGCACTTATAGTAGATGGGGGCACTGGGATTAAGAAGCGGCACGGATGTAGGTGTATATATTTTTATTTTTTACATGTTAATTAGTTTATGTTTGTGTTTATTATTTGCTAATTGGTACATGTTTGTGGGTTTATACTCAGATTATAGGTGTATGTATTTGTATTATTTTATTGCTAATTGGTATGTGTATCTGTTCGTCTACTTCTGGCTGCAACAAGATGGAGGAAGAAAAAAAATACAAAAACAAATATAGCACAAGTTGAAGAAAACATGGATTTACAAGAAATTTATTGACGGAAATGGTCCTTTGTGCGGAATATATCCTTAAGAATCTGCATAGAATCAGAATATTTGTTTTGGATAAGTAATTTCTTTTCAATAAAAATACGTTTACAAAATATCCATTATCACTATGCAAAGAATAACTTCCGGCCTCAACAAGATGGTGGTATAATATACACAAAAGGCATGGAGAGGGATGGGCGCCGCCATGCGACAACTGCCCTAGATACGCTACATGTACATGAGAACAGATTCGCAATCCATACCGGATCGGCTGTCGCCCGGGTTACCAAGGACCGCGCCTACAGTCGTTAACCGGGACGGAGATGGAAAATATGCTACTGGTCAGCCAAGAAACAGTATCAGCGCTAGGAATAACATTACACTAGGTACCTGGAACGTGAGAGCGTTGAGAAAAACGGGCAAGGTGGAGGAATTAGTTCATGAAATGAGCATATACAGATGGGACATCCTAGGTCTGTGTGAAATGAGATGGAAAAACTTTGGAGAAATATCGACCCAGGAGGGCCACATACTGTATTTTAGTGGACCGGAGGACACACATGAACAAGGAGTTGGCTTCCTTGTCCACAAAAACATTAAGAACAGTATTATGAGCTGTCAACCGGTTTCGAGCCGGCTCATCACTCTTCGTCTAAGGGCAACACCGTTCAACATCACCATCGTGCAGGCGTATGCACCGACTACAGATTATACTGACGAAGAAGTGGACGACTTTTACCATCAACTACAGGATGTGATAAACCAAACACCCAAGAAGGACGTTCTCGTTATTCAAGGTGATTGGAATGCCAAGGTAGGAGAAGATGCCTATGAAAACTGGAAAGGAACGTGTGGACGCCACTGTAATGCAACTTCAAACGAGAGAGGTCTGAGGCTTTTGGAATTCTGCAGCTTCAACGAACTCATTCTGGCCAACACATTGGGTGAACATAAAATGTCCCGGAAAACCACATGGCACAGCCCCATGGAAAACACCACAACCAGATTTACTACATCATGTTGCAAACACACTTCCGGTCTAGTATAAACATTGCCAAGACTCGCAGCTTCCCTGGAGCTGACATCGGGAGCGACCACAACCTAGTCATGATGACCTTTAGACTGCACTTAAAGAGGGTAAACAAAAAAGGAAATACCAGAATCAAATTCGACCTTGAAAAGCTGAAGGATCCTAAAGTAGCAGAAGCCTTTCAAGCAATAATAAGAGGAAAATTTGCAGCGCTTAACATCATAGATGCCGACTGTTCAGATATGGACACATTCATTGATAAATTCAACACAGCTGTGACGGACACAGCTCATGACATCCTCGGTAAACATCGACCAACCGGAAAACCATGGGTGACAGCTGACATACTTGATCTGTGTGATAAACAGAGGCAGTTAAAGAAAACAAAAATGGTAAATACAGAGCGGGCCATTAAATATAGGACAGTTAATCAAGCCATCAAAAAAGGTATGAAAAACGCAAAGAAGAACTGGATTGAAGAGCAATGCTACGACATTGAAAACTGCTTGAAGAAAAACAATTGGAAAAAAGCTTACCAGTTGGTGAAAGAACTAACCACTGCAAAATAAGGGCGTAGTACTACCATACAGGATAAAAATGGTAAATGTTTGACCGAAAAAAATGATATCATCAAACGATGGACTGAATACTGTTCAGAGCTTTATAATGAAAGTATACAGATAAACCCAGAGATCCTTAATGTCCCTCCAGCAACAGAAAATGATAACTACCCTATCCGCGCAGTAGCAGAAGCAGCAGTCCAGGCACTCCAAACAGGAAAGGCCGCAGGAGTGGATAATATCCCTGCCAAGTTGATGAAACAAGGAGGAGAAGCAATGATAAGTGTCCTATTCAATATTTGTAACAAAATATGGCTTACAGGAGAATGGCCCAAACCATGGACCCAATCACTCATTGTCACCTTCCCCAAACAAGGTAACCTACAGCTATACCAAAACTATTGCATAATTAGCCTAATAAGCCATCCAAGCAAGGACATGCTGAAGATCATATTGAACCGACTAAAACCATATGCCAACAGAATCATTGCTGAAGAGCAGGCGGGCTTCAGACAAGGACGGGGCACTACTGAGCAGATTCTAAACCTCCGAATACTATCTGAGAAATATGCTCAACACCAACAAAATCTATACAACATCTTTGTTGACTTCAAGAAAGCATTTGACAAGGTTTGGCATGCTGCTTTATGGGCCACCATGAGGCACTACAACATCAACACAAACCTCACCAGCATGATATGCAACCTCTATGATAAGGCCACCAGTGCAGTCTTCCTCAACAACAACATCGGAGAATGGTTCAAGACCACGGTTTGAGTATGACAAGGCTGCCTGCTCTCCCCCACCCTATTCAACATCTTCCTAGAGAGAATTATGTCAGATGCTCTGGAAGCGCATGAAGGGACAGTCAGCATTGGTGGCGGAACAATCACCAACCTACGTTTTACGGACGACATAGACATGCTGGCTGGGAATGAAGAAGAGCTAGCCGACCTGGTAAAGTGTCTCGATAAGACCTCGTTGTCCTACGGCATGCTAATGGGTGTCGAAAAGACAAAACTGATGACAAATAATACCGCAGGCATCACCACTGAAATTAAGGTCGGGGAGGAAAGATTAGAGACTGTTGGCCGCTTCAAATACCAAGGAGCAATAGTCTCAGAAGAAGTCTCCAAGCCCGAACTGATGTCCAGGATTGCGCAGGCTGCAACAGCACTAAAAAAGCTCAAGAAAATATGGAATGACAAAAATATAGCCCCCAGCACCAAAATCAGGCTGATGCGCTCATTAGTCCGCTCCATTTTCCTGTACGCCTGCAAATCCTGAACATTAACAGCCGATCTTGAAAGGAAAATAAAGGCGATGGAGATGAGATGCTTCAGAAGCATTTTGAGCATCTGCTATAGGGACCATATCTCCAATGATACAGTGAAAGAAAGGGTTCATCAGGCAATTGGGGAGTACGATGACCTACTGGTGATTGTGAAAAACGCAAATTACAATGGTACGGCCACGTAACAAGGAAACAAGGGCTTGCCAAAGAAATATTGCAGGGCACCACAAGAGGAGGGAGAAGAAGAGGAAGACAAAAAAAAAGGTGGGAGGATAACATCAAAGAGTGAACAGGACTAACACTGGGCGATGCAATGCGTAGTGCTGAAGACAGAGAGGAATGGAGGAGCATGGTTCACATGTCATCTGTGGCGCCCCAACGGTCCAAGGACTAAGGGACATGAGGATGAGGAGGAGGATCTGTATCTGTGGTATTCACATGTTAACTAATATGTGTTATTTCCATGCTTATAGGAGCTGCACCGGACATCACAGTGTGGTTACTATGGCACTGGGAGTGGATGAAGGCACCAGGATAGAGAAGTGGCACAGTGGTAAGTGTAAATTTGTTTATTTTAAACATGTTAATTAGATGATGTTTTTGTCTTATTCATTGCTAATTGGTACATTTATGTGGGTTTTTACTCAAATTATAGGTGGATGTATGTGTATTATTTTATTGCTAATTGGTGTGTGTATCAGTGGTATTCACATGCCAACTAATGTGTTATTTCCATGCTTATAGGAGCGGCACCGGGAAGAATGAGCGGCACCAGACATCACAGTGTATGGAGGATTGCACTTGGAGTGGATGATGGCACCGGGACAAAGAGGCGGCACAGATGTAGGTGTATATATTTTTATTTTTTACATGTTAATTAGTTTATGTTTGTGTCTTATTATTTGCTAATTGGTACATGTTTGTGGGTTTATACTTAGATTATAAGTATATTTATGTGTATTATTTTATTGCTAATTGGTATGTGTATCAGTGGTATTCACATGTCAACTAATATGTGTTATTTCCATGCTAATAGGAGCGGCCCCGGACATCACAGTGTATGGACGATGGGACTGGGAGTGTATGAAGGCACCAGGATAGAGAAGTGGCACAGTGGTAAGTTTTTGTCTTATTGATTGCTAAATGGTACATTTATGTTGTTTTTTACCCAGATTATAGGTGTATATATGTGTATTATTTTATTATTAATTGATAAATGTTTTTGTGGTATTCACAAACCAGCTGTTTTATTTCCATGCTAATAGGCGTGGCACCAGGAAGAATGAGGGGCACCAGACATCACAGTGTGTGGAGGATTGCACAGGGAGCGTACGGAAGCACATAAAGAAGGCATCAGAACAGAGACGCTTCCCAAGAACAGAGAAGCGTTACTAAGTTTTATCTTTGTTTATTATATCTATGTTTATTATATCTATGTTTATTTTATCTATGTTTATTGGCATATAATTGTTTTATACCATCTTAATTGGTAAATGAATGTTATTTCAATCGGCATATGTATGTGTGTTTTTCCCTAGCTAATAGTTGAATGTTTGTCTATTATTGCATTGCTTAATAGTATATGTAAGTGTGTTATTCACATACCAATTTACATATGTATATGTTAGTTCCATACTAACTGGTTTATGCATGTTATTTTCATGCTAACTGGTTAATGTACTTTTGATTTTGCATTCAAATTGGTGTATGCATGTGTCTTATTTGATACTAATTGGTGTATGTTTGTGTTTTTTCCCCATACTTAGTGATGTATTTATGATTGTTATTCTTAAGCTAATTAATGTATGTATATTTATTATTTGCATGTTACTATGTATGTTTATTTCCATGCTAATTGGTGTGTGTATAATGAATATTTTCATGTTAATTGGTTTTTGTATGTGTGTTATTCCATGCAAATTGGTATATTGTGTATTATTACATGCTAATTAGTATTTGAATGTGTTATTCCCGTATCCATGCTAATTGGTGTATTCCCATGTTTATAGGAGTATTATTGTGTGATTTTTATATTCCAATTGGTGTATGTTTGCTGTTATTTCATACCATTTTGGGTATGTATGTTTTTTATTTCAATGCTAGTGTGTATTCCCATGCTATAAGGTCTATGTATGTGTGTTATTTCAATGTACATTTGTAAATGTATACTTACATGCTAATTGTATGTGTGTTTTTCCATGCTTATTGGTGTATGTATGCATTATTTCCATACAATTTTGTGTTTGTTTGTTAGATATTTCCATACTAATTTATGTATGTGTGTTATTCCCAGCAAATTTGTATATGTATGTATTTTATTTCCATGCCTATTACTCAATGTATGTGTGTTATTTCCATGCATTTTAGTTTATGTATGTATATTTCTATTCCATTTAATATATTTATGTATATTATATTTCTATGGTAAATATAATATGTATGTGAGGTATTTTTAAACCAATGATAATATGAACATGTGTTATTTCCATGACAAATAGTATATGAATGTGTGTTATACCCATGCCCATTAGCATATGAATGTGTGTTTTTCCCATGTTAATCAGTATATGTATTTGTGTTATTAAAATTACAATCAGTTTATCACTGTGTTTTATTTCGAATCCAAATAGTATATGAATGTGTGCTATTTCCATGCCAATTAGTATATGAATATGTGTTCTTGCCATTCTAATTAGTGTATGTATGTGTGTTATTCTCATGCCAATTAGTATAAGTATTTATCTTATTCTCATGCCAATGAGAATATGAAGAATATGAATGTGTGTTATTTCCATGTAAATTAATATATGAATTTGTGTTATTCTCATGCTGATTAATATATCTATGTGCTCTTTTCTATGCCAATTAGTATATGTATGTGTGTTTTATTTCTGTGCCAAATATTAAATGAATGTGTATTATTCTCATGCCAATAAGTATATGTTTTCTGTTAATTATGCAAATTAGTATATGAAAGTGTGTTTATTTCGATGTCAATTTGTATATGTATTGTGTTATATTTCTTTTCCACTTATTATATGAATGTGTTCTATTCCCATGCCAATTAGTATTAGAATGTGTTTTATTTCCATGCCAATTAGCATATGTATAAGATTATTTCCATTTCAGTTAGTCTATGTATTTGTGTTATTTCCATGCCAATTACTTTGAATAGTAGTGTTATTTACATGCAAATTAGTTTATGTATGTGTTTTATAGCCATCCCATTTATTAAATTTATGGGTATTATTTCCATGCCAATAAGTATCTGAATGTGTGTTATTTCCATGCGAATTATTATATGTATGTGTTTTATTTCCGTGCCAATTAGTATATGTATATGTGTTTATGCAAAGCCATATAGTATATGTATTTTTATATTTACATGCCATATAGTATATGTATTTTTGTTAGTTAAATGCTAATTAGTTTTTATAAATGTGTGTTGTTTTAATGCTAGTTTGTATATATATGTGTGTTATTTCAATGCCAATTAGAATTTGCTTTTTTTACATTTCTGTGCCAGTTAGTATATGAATGTGTGTTATTTACATGCCAATAAGTATATTTTTGTGTCATTTCCAAGCCAATTAGTATATGTGTGTGTGTGTGATATTTCTGTGCCAAGTCAATTATAATATGGATGTGTGTTATTTCCATGCCAAGTAGTTCATGTATATGAATATTTTCATGCCAATTGGTAGGCCCTATATGCATGCTTCTTATTTCTATGCAAATTAGTTTGTGTATGTTTTATTTCCATGCCACTCAACGTATGTATATGTGTTATATTTCTATTTTTTTTAAAAATGACAAAAAACAATCTTTTCTTTCCATTTTTTATCTTCTCAATGAATATTCAAAAAAACAAAAAACAAAAAAATGTTGTTCATTGTTAAATGTAAAATTAAAAGTAAAAATAAAGTTATTTACCGCTATGTTAACGCAAAAGTTAGGCAGCAGAAGTCGATAAGAGAGGTTTGAGGTTTCCACTGCCACCCCCACCCCCCCCTTTTGTTTATTTAAAAAAAAAAAAGAAAAAAGAATTATATTTCTATGCCAATTATCATATGAATGTGTATTCTTCCAATGCCAAATAGTTTATGAACATGTGTTATTTCATAAAATTAAAAGTAAAAATAAAGTTATTTACCGCTATGTTCACGCAAAAGTTAGGCAGCAGAAGTCGATAAGAGAGGTTTGAGGTTTCCACTGCCACCCCCACCCCCCCCTTTTGTTTATTTAAAAAAAAAAAAAGAAAAAAGAATTATATTTCTATGCCAATTATCATATGAATGTGTATTCTTCCAATGCCAAATAGTTTATGAACATGTGTTATTTCAATGCCAATTAGTATATATATTTTTGTTACTTACATGTAAATTATTATATGTATGTGTGTTATCCCCATGCCAATAAGCATATGAATGTATTTTACTTCCATGCAAATTAGTATATTTGTGTGTTATTTCCATGCCAATTGATATGTGTGTTGTATTTATATGCCATTTATTATATGAATGAGTATTATTTGTAAGCCATGTATATGTATTTTAGATTTTTATTTTTCAATTAGTATATCACTGTGTATTATTTCCATGCCAACTAGTGTAAGTTTTTTGTAATTTTCATGTTATTTAGTATATGTATGTGTGTTTTTTCCATGCCATTTACTACATAAATGTGTGTTATACTCAGGCCAATTAGTATATACATGTGTTTTTTTAATGTCAATAGTATATGAATTTATTTTTTTCTAATGCTAATTAGTATATGTATGTATGTTTTTATACCCATTAGTATATGTATGTGTTCTATTCCCATGCCAATTACTTTTAATGTGAGTGTTGTTTACATGCAAATTAGTTTATGTATGTGTTTTATTTCCATGCCAATTGTTATATGTATGTGTTTTTTTTCCATTTAAATTAGTATATGCATATGTGTGTTTTGTGCATAGCCATATAGTTTATGTATTTTAATATTTGCATGCCATATAGTATATGTATTTTTGTTATTTAAATGCTAATTAGTATATGAATGTGTTTTGTTTCCATGCTAGCATATATATATATATGTGTTTTATATCAATGCCAATTAATATATGTTTGTTTTACATTTCTGTGCCAGTTGATGTATGAATGTGTGTTTTCTCAATGCTAATGTGTACATTTTTTGTGTCATTTTCATTCCAATTTAGTATCTGTGTGTGTTATATTTGTATGCCAATAAGTATATGTGTGTTATTTCCATGTGAATTATTAAATTATTTGTGTTATTTCCATGCAATTTGTAAATAAATGTATTATGTCTGTTGTTATATAAATATAAATGCCAATTAGTATCTGAATGTGTTTTATATTCCTTTGCCAATTAGTATATGATTGTTTTTTATTCCCATGCCATTGGGATATCAATGTCTATTATTTCCATGCCCAATAGTAAATGTATGAGCTTTTCCCATGTTAATTAGTATATGTATGTATTTTATTCTCATGCCAATTAGTAAATATATGTTTTAATGTAATTTTTTATACCAATTAGTATATGTATATCTGTTATTCTCATGCCAATTAGTATTTGCCTGTATCATATTGTCATGCTAATGGGTATATGAATGTGTTTTATTTCCATGTCAATTAGTATATGAATGTGTTCATTTCTACGCCAATTAGTATTAAAAATATTTTATTTTTATTCTAAATAGTTTAAAAATGACAATTAATTATTTTATTTCCAAACCAAATTTGTATTAGATAATATTTTATTATGTCAAATATTATAAAAATGCCAATTATTATTTGTATGTGTGTTATTTCCATGCCAATATATATATGTATGTGTGTTGTATATCTATGCCATTTATTTTATGAATCTGTATTATTTTTTAGCAGTGCAAATAGTATATGTATTTTAGATTTTTACATGGCCATTAGTAAATCAGTGTGTATTATTTCCATGCCAATTGTTATATTTATGTGTTTTATTTCCATGCCAATTAGTATAAGTTTTGTGTAATTTCAATGCCATTTAGTATATGTATGTGTATTTTTTCCAATGCCAATTACAACATAAATGTGTGTTATTTTCATGTAAATAGTATATGAATGTATTATAGTCTAATGCTAATTAGTATATGTATGTGTGTTTTTATACCAATAAGTATATGTATGTTTGTGATTCTCATGCCAATGAGTATATGAATGCGTGTTATTTCCATGTGAATAAGCATATGTATTTCTTTTATTTACATATTTACAAGTAGTATATGAATGTGCTTTTTTTCTATGTGAATTATATGTATTGTGTTATATTACTATACCAATTAGTATATGAATGTGTTCTTTTGCCATGCCAATTAGTATTATAATATGTTTTATTTCCATGGCAATTAGAATATGAATAAGATTATTTCCATTGTATTTTTTTTATGTATTTGTGTTATTTTCATGCCAATTAGTTTATGTATGTTTTATATTTCCATCCCATTTATTATATTTATATGTGTTATTTCCATGCCAATTAGTATCTGAATGTGTGTTATTTTCATGCGAATTATTATATGTATGTGTTTTATTTTCCTGCCTATTAGTATATGTGTATGTGTGTTTATGCAAAGCTATATAGTATATGTATTTTTAATATTTAAACGCTTTATAGTATTAGTATTTTTGCTAGTTAAATGCTAATTAGTTAATGAATGTGTGTTGTTTCAAGGCTAGTTATCTTATATATGTGTGTTATTTTAATGCCAATTAGATTATCCTTGTTTTACATTTTTATGCCAGTTTCTATATGAATGTGTATTGTTTCAATGCCAAATAGTATATGAATGTGTGTTATTTACATGCCAATTAGTATATGTGTTTGTGTTATTTACATGCAAATTAGTATATGAATGTGTTTTATTTCCATGAAAATTAGTATATGTATGTGTGTTGTATTTCTGTGCCATTTATTATATGAATGTGTATTTTTTTAAAGCCATGCCAAATAGTATATGTATTTTAGATTTCAACATGCCCATAAATATATCACTGTGTATTATTTCCATGCCAATTGTTATATTTATGTGTTTTATTTCCATGCCAATTAGTATAAGTTTTGTGTAATTTCAATGCCATTTAGTATATGTATGTGTATTTTTTCCAATGCCAATTACAACATAAATGTGTGTTATTTTCATGTAAATAGTATATGAATGTATTATAGTCTAATGCTAATTAGTATATGTATGTGTGTTTTTATACCAATAAGTATATGTATGTTTATGATTCTCATGCCAATGAGTATATGAATGCGTGTTATTTCCATGTGAATAAGCATATGTATTTCTTTTATTTACATATTTACAAGTAGTATATGAATGTGCTTTTTTTCTATGTGAATTATATGTATTGTGTTATATTACTATACCAATTAGTATATGAATGTGTTCTTTTGCCATGCCAATTAGTATTATAATATGTTTTATTTCCATGGCAATTAGAATATGAATAAGATTATTTCCATTGTATTTTTTTTATGTATTTGTGTTATTTTCATGCCAATTAGTTTATGTATGTTTTATATTTCCATCCCATTTATTATATTTATATGTGTTATTTCCATGCCAATTAGTATCTGAATGTGTGTTATTTTCATGCAAATTATTATATGTATGTGTTTTATTTTCCTGCCTATTAGTATATGTGTATGTGTGTTTATGCAAAGCTATATAGTATATGTATTTTTAATATTTAAACGCTTTATAGTATTAGTATTTTTGCTAGTTAAATGCTAATTAGTTAATGAATGTGTGTTGTTTCAAGGCTAGTTATCTTATATATGTGTGTTATTTTAATGCCAATTAGATTATCCTTGTTTTACATTTTTATGCCAGTTTCTATATGAATGTGTATTGTTTCAATGCCAAATAGTATATGAATGTGTGTTATTTACATGCCAATTAGTATATGTGTTTGTGTTATTTACATGCAAATTAGTATATGAATGTGTTTTATTTCCATGAAAATTAGTATATGTATGTGTGTTGTATTTCTGTGCCATTTATTATATGAATGTGTATTTTTTTAAAGCCATGCCAAATAGTATATGTATTTTAGATTTCAACATGCCCATAAATATATCACTGTGTATTATTTCCATGCCAATTGTTATATTTATGTGTTTTATTTCCATGCCAATTAGTATAAGTTTTGTGTAATTTCAATGCCATTTAGTATATGTATGTGTATTTTTTCCAATGCCAATTACAACATAAATGTGTGTTATTTTCATGTAAATAGTATATGAATGTATTATAGTCTAATGCTAATTAGTATATGTATGTGTGTTTTTATACCAATAAGTATATGTATGTTTGTGATTCTCATGCCAATGAGTATATGAATGCGTGTTATTTCCATGTGAATAAGCATATGTATTTCTTTTATTTACATATTTACAAGTAGTATATGAATGTGCTTTTTTTCTATGTGAATTATATGTATTGTGTTATATTACTATACCAATTAGTATATGAATGTGTTCTTTTGCCATGCCAATTAGTATTATAATATGTTTTATTTCCATGGCAATTAGAATATGAATAAGATTATTTCCATTGTATTTTTTTTATGTATTTGTGTTATTTTCATGCCAATTAGTTTATGTATGTTTTATATTTCCATCCCATTTATTATATTTATATGTGTTATTTCCATGCCAATTAGTATCTGAATGTGTGTTATTTTCATGCAAATTATTATATGTATGTGTTTTATTTTCCTGCCTATTAGTATATGTGTATGTGTGTTTATGCAAAGCTATATAGTATATGTATTTTTAATATTTAAACGCTTTATAGTATTAGTATTTTTGCTAGTTAAATGCTAATTAGTTAATGAATGTGTGTTGTTTCAAGGCTAGTTATCTTATATATGTGTGTTATTTTAATGCCAATTAGATTATCCTTGTTTTACATTTTTATGCCAGTTTCTATATGAATGTGTATTGTTTCAATGCCAAATAGTATATGAATGTGTGTTATTTACATGCCAATTAGTATATGTGTTTGTGTTATTTACATGCAAATTAGTATATGAATGTATTTTATTTCCATGAAAATTAGTATATGTATGTTGCCAATTACTACATAAATTATGTTTTATACTCATTCCAATTAGTATATACATGAGTTTTTTTTTATGTCAATAGTATATGAATGTATTTTATTCTAATGCTAATTAGTGTATGTATGTTTTTTATACCAATTAGTATATGTATGTGTATTATTCTCATGCCAATGAGTATATGAATGCGTGTTATTTCCATGCGAATTAGTTTATGCATTTCTTTTATTTACTTGCAAATTAGTATAAAAATGAGCGTTATTTCTATGTGAATTATATGTATTGTGTTATATTTCTCTACCAATTAGTAAGTGAATGTGTTCTTTTGCCATGCCAATTAGTATTATAATGTTTTATTTCCATGGCAATTAGAATATGAATAAGATTATTTCCATTGTAGTTAATAAAATATGTTTTTGTGGTACTTTGAATATGAGTGTTACTTACATGCAAATTAGTTTATGTATGTGTTTTATTTCCATACCAATTAGTAAATGTATGTCTGTTATGTCCATGCCAATTAGTATATGAATGTGTGTTATTGCCATGCTCTTTAGTATAAGCATGTGTTTTATTTTCTTGCCAATTAGTATATGTATATGTGTATTATGCAAAGTCATATAGTTTATGTATTTTTAATATTTACAAGCAAATTTGTGTTATTTACATGCTAATAAGAATATGAATGTGGGTTGTTCCATGCTAGTTACCATATATATGTGTTTTATATCAATGCCAATGAGTATATGTTTGTTTTACATTTCTGTGCCAGTTTGTGTATGAATGTGTGTTTTCTCAATGCTAATGTGTACATTTTTTTGTGTCATTTTCATTCCAATTTAGTATCTGTATGTGTTATATTTGTATGCCAAT
The DNA here is from genome assembly GCA_964033795.1 of Lymnaea stagnalis. Classification (NCBI taxonomy): domain Eukaryota; kingdom Metazoa; phylum Mollusca; class Gastropoda; family Lymnaeidae; genus Lymnaea; species Lymnaea stagnalis. Next base: position 18,514 of record CAXITT010001924.1, read on the forward strand.
AAGTATATGTGTGTTATTTCCATGTGAATTAGTAAATTGATTTGTGTTATATGTGAATTATGTGTATTGTGTGCAATTAGAATATGAATAAGATTATTTCCATTGTAGTTAGTAAAATATGTTTGTGTGGTACTTTGAATATGAGTGTTATTTACATGCAAATTAATTTATGTATGTGTTTTATTTCCATACCAATTAGTCAATTTATGTCTGTTATGTTCATACAAATTAGTATATGAATGTGTGTTATTGCTATGCTATTTAGTATAAGTATGTGTTTTATTTTCTTGCCAATTAGTATATGTATATGTGTGTTTATGCAAAGTCATATAGTTTATGTATTTTTAATATTTACAAGCAAATTTGTGTTATTTACATGCTAATAAGAATATGAATGTGTGTTGTTTCATGCTCGTTACCATATATATGTTTTTTATATCAATGCCAATGAGTATATGTTTGTTTTACATTTCTGTGCCAGTTGGTGTATGAATGTGTGTTTTCTCAATGCTAATGTGTACATTTTTTGTGTCATTTTCATTCCAATTTAGTATCTGTAATGTTTTTGTGGTACTTTGAATATGAGTGTTATTTACATGGAAATTAGTTTATGTATGTGTTTTATTTCCATACCAATTAGTAAATTTATGTCTGTTATGTCCATACAAATTAGTATATGAATGTGTGTTATTGCCATGCTCTTTAGTATAAGCATGTGTTTTATTTTCTTGCCAATTAGTATATGTATATGTGTGTTTATGCAAAGTCATATAGTTTATGTATTTTTAATATTTACAAGCGAATTTTTGTTATTTACATGCTAATAAGAATATGAATGTGTGTTGTTCCATGCTAGTTACCATACATATGTGTTTTATGTCAATGCCAATGATTATATGTTTGTTTTACATTTCTGTGCCAGTTGGTGTATGAATGTGTGTTTTCTCAATGCTAATGTGTACATTTTTTGTGTCATTTTCATTCCAATTTAGTATCTGTGTGTGTTATATTTGTATGCCAATAAGTATATGTGTGTTATTTCCATGTGAATTAGTAAATTGATTTGTGTTATATGTGAATTATGTGTATTGTGTGCAATTAGAATATGAATAAGATTATTTCCATTGTAGTTAGTAAAATATGTTTGTGTGGTACTTTGAATATGAGTGTTATTTACATGCAAATTAATTTATGTATGTGTTTTATTTCCATACCAATTAGTCAATTTATGTCTGTTATGTTCATACAAATTAGTATATGAATGTGTGTTATTGCTATGCTATTTAGTATAAGTATGTGTTTTATTTTCTTGCCAATTAGTATATGTATATGTGTGTTTATGCAAAGTCATATAGTTTATGTATTTTTAATATTTACAAGCAAATTTGTGTTATTTACATGCTAATAAGAATATGAATGTGTGTTGTTTCATGCTCGTTACCATATATATGTTTTTTATATCAATGCCAATGAGTATATGTTTGTTTTACATTTCTGTGCCAGTTGGTGTATGAATGTGTGTTTTCTCAATGCTAATGTGTACATTTTTTGTGTCATTTTCATTCCAATTTAGTATCTGTATGTGTTATATTTGTATGCCAATAAGTATATGTGTGTTATTTCCATGTGAATTAGTAAATTGATTTGTGTTATATGTGAATTATGTGTATTGTGTGCAATTAGAATATGAATAAGATTATTTCCATTGTAGTTAGTATAATATGTTTTTGTGGTACTTTGAATATGAGTGTTATTTACATGGAAATTAGTTTATGTATGTGTTTTATTTCCATACCAATTAGTAAATTTATGTCTGTTATGTCCATACAAATTAGTATATGAATGTGTATTATTGCTTTGCTATTTAGTATAAGTATGTGTTTTATTTTCTTGCCAATTAGTATATGTATATGTGTGTTTATGCAAAGTCAAATAGTTTATGTATTTTTAATATTTACAAGCAAATTTTTGTTATTTACATGCTAATAAGAATATGAATGTGTGTTGTTCCATGCTAGTTACCATATATATGTGTTTTATATCAATGCCAATGATTATATGTTTGTTTTACATTTCTGTGCCAGTTGGTGTATGAATGTGTGTTTTTTCAATGCTAATGTGTACATTTTTTGTGTCATTTTCATTCCAATTTACTATCTGTGTGTGTTATATTTGTATGCCAATAAGTATATGTGTGTTATTTCCATGTGAATTAGTAAATTTATTTGTGTTATATGTGAATTATGTGTATTGTGTATTGTGTGCAATTAGAATATGAATAAGATTATTTCCATTGTAGTTAGTAAAATATGTTTGTGTGGTACTTTGAATATGAGTGTTATTTACTCATGTGTTTTATTTCCATGCTAATTCATATAATACGTATATTTGTTGCTTCTCAGTCAATATTTATGTGAATGTGTTTTATTTTCATGTCAATTAGTATATTTATTTATTTTTTCCATTCCAATATTTATATGAATGTGATTTATTGCTGTGCCAAATAGTATTAAATGTGTGTTATTTCCATGACAATTAGTAAATGTCTGTTATTTATTTCCATGTCATTGGTAGGCCCTATATGTATGCTTCTTATTTCTATGCAAATTAATTTATGTATGTTT
>CAXITT010001925.1:0-19965 GCA_964033795.1 Lymnaea stagnalis
CAACATGTACTCTGGTCATTTATTGGGTCACAATACAACATGTACTCTGGTCATTTATTGGGTCACAATACAACATGTACTCTGGTCATTTATTGGGTCACAATACAACATGTACTCTGGTCATTTACTGGGTCACGATACAACATGTACTCTGGTCATTTATTGGGTCACGATACAACATGTACTCTGGGCATTTATTGGGTCACAATACAACATGTACTCTGGTCATTTATTTTGTCACAATACAACATGTACTCTGGTCATTTATTGGGTCACAATACAACATGTACTCTGGTCATTTATTGGATCACAATACAACATGTACTCTGGTCATTTATTGGGTCACAATACAACATGTACTCTGGTCATTTATTTTGTCATGATGATAAAGAGAAAAAAAACATTTAAAATAAGTAAAAAGCTACCAATAGTTATATGTTAATGATATCTTTGTACGGAATTGCATTAGGACCCCTATCCGGTTAAGACCCTAATTCTAATGAGTCCCAATCCCTTTCTGAACCCGATTCTGGCGCAATACCTTTTCCCTGTATCCGCCTTTCGGGACTCCATCTCCGGGTCTGATTTCAGAGTGCTGAGTGGCCGAGTGGTCTAAACTGAGCGTATCTCAAGTTGGAACGAGCAGCCCGCTTTGTCATGAACCGCTACAGAAGCACCTAGAGTGTTGGCAGCATGCTGGAAACACTGGGCTGGTCTACATTGGAAGAACGACGACGACTATCCAGGCTCACCATGTTGTACAAGATAAAAAAATGTGCTGGTCCACTGCTCCGGAATCAAACAGAAACTCGTTCATCTTCCCCCTAGACAGCGACGAAGCCACGACAGACAGTTCCGGCTGGTAAAAACAAAAACAAAGTACAGGAGCTCCACATTTCTGCCGAAGACAATAGGGGACTGGAACAAGCTTCCAAAAGTAACGGTTTAAGTGCCTACACTCGACACATTTGTGTCTATTGCCTCCTGTATTCCAATACCCTGTTCGTAACACCACTGCTGAATCAGCCTTGCAACCAGTGAAGTAACCCATTGAAACCCAAGCACACTAAAATCGCAAACCCCTCTGAAACATAGTAGCCAGAATGATCAATTCATTGATCGTGGGCCCTCAAAATATAGAAGAAGAAGAAGACAGTTATAATAATACGTCGTGTATTGATATCCAAGTAACAAATCCAGAACGCAAATATCTCATACATAATATATAATACTCCACAACATGATGGAAATAATTCACATGACAGTAGGTAGAACATGTTGTATCTTCTCTTCGACTTAAGAGGTACTGCCCTCATCACCCGAAACGTGCATCTCACTTCCTCTGTACAAACATATAGTTCATTCTTTTTTCCTGTGAAATAATGATAGTTAATGGAGTTCGCTATACGACTCATGACACCTCCCTGACTTAATGGTATCGTTTGCAAAATTGCAGACATGGTCTGTTACAAACATGTTTTAGTAGATATCGTTAAAAATTGATATAACACATTTACATTTGTTCTAATTTTTAGCAAACATACTTAATATTTTATTTTAAACACAAGGTTTGCAACGGGTCCTCAAAATATTTAAATATATTTTTTGTATCTCTTTTTTTTTTAACATAAAAACTTCATTTTAGCAACTTTGAGAGAAGTCAATTTCACAATAAATATGCTTCACCATCGATGTCTGACTATCATGTCTTATACACTGTAAACCAACTTAAACGCGATGATCGGGGTCCATATAGTCGGATCGCGTTAAAAGTGAGGTTGCGTTTACAGTATTTAATTTTTTCCTAGAACATATCCGTGTGTACATGTACAATGTTGAAATGTCGGCTTATCATCAGATGAAGAGAACATATCCGTGTGTACATGTACAATGTTGAAATGTCGGCTTATCATCAGATGAAGAGAACATATCCGTGTGTACATGTACAATGTTGAAATGTCGGCTTATCATCAGATCAAGAGAACATATCCGTGTGTACATGTACAATCTTGAAATGTCGGCTTATCATCAGATGAAGAGGACATATCCGTGTGTACATGTACAATGTTGAAATGTCGGCTTATCATCAGATGAATATTAACTGGAATGCATTTATTAAGATATACTCAAAATAATCGATGGCTAATATAGTTATAGGTTATTACTGTGTCAAGGTCATGAAATCATGAGGTAGTGTGTGTGTGTTGAATTGAGGACGAATGCGGATGGTGAACTATTTTCATGTCACAGGCGAATGTTAGTTGAGTGAACGAGGCATGAGATGTAGGGGTATAAAAGGGGAGACAACTTTTTGAGTGGGTGGGGGGGGGAGTACGTTCACAGAGGTTAGAGTGTTGAGAGACGCAGTATTATGTCCACGTTGAGCCGGTTGTTGTTGGACTCACGACAGCAAGACATTGTTTGAGATAGTGGATTGGTCGGGATATGTTTTGTTGATTGGAATATTGCCATTCCATTTTGGATTCATGTTCACTTAACTGTGAAACGCATTGCTGTTGTAATGCTGTCATTAATAAATGACTTATACACCTTGAAGCTGATCGTTTGTTGAATCAACCTCGTCTGTTGTGTGACGAGTCTTACACGATATGTAAACAGAAGCGAGAATCATACACATAGACAACGGGGCAAATATTCCACAACTAGAATATTTGACATCTATCTTGCACGATATATACATTTTTGTGTCCTATGGCTTATGTGTATGACGCATTCAGTATAATGATTGTAATAGAAATCGATCTGACATGATATGTATTATTTGTGTCCTATGGCTTGTGTGTATGACGCTTTCAGTCTAGTGCTTGTAATAGAAATCTATCTTACATGTATATAATATTATTTGTGTCGTATGGCCTTTGTGTATGAAATATTCAGTCCAGTGCATGTAATAGAAATCTATCTTGCATGATACCTATTCTTTTTGTCTTATGACTTTTGTGTATGACATTTTGAGTCCAGTACATGTAATAGAAATCTATCTTGCATGCTATCTATTCTTTGTATCGTATCGCTTTGTGTATGAGGGTTGTAACGGTTGTGACAAAATATATCTATTCCCCTGCCCCAGCAATGCTTTGTTGGTTTCTATAAACATAGATCTACTCCTAAGACGTAGCAATGGTTTGTTCATTTCAATACACATAGATCTACACCCTGACCTAGCAATTGCTTTGTTTGTTTCAATAAACATAGATCTACTCCCCTGACCTAGCCATTGCTTAGTTCATTTCAATACACATAGATCTACTCCCCTGACCTAGCAATTGCTTTTTTCATTTTATTACACATAGATCTACTCCCCTGACCTAGCAATTGCTTTGTTCGTTTCAATAAACATAGATCTACTCCCCTGACCTAGCAAATGCTTTGTTCGTTTCAAAAAACATAGATCTACTCCCCTGACCTAGCAATTGCTTTTTTTCATTTTATTACACATAGATCTACTCCCCTGACATAGCAATTGCTTTGTTCGTTTCAATAAACATAGATCTACTCCCCTGACCTAGCAATTGCTTTTTCATTTTATTACACATAGATCTACTCCCCTGACCTAGCCATTGCTTAGTTCATTTCAATAAACATTGATCTACTCCCCTGGCCTAGCAATGGCTTTTTTCGTTTCAAAACACATATATCTACTCCTCGGACCTAGCCATTGCTTCGTTCTTTTCAATAAACATAGATCTATTCCACTGACCCTGCAATTGCTTTGTTCGTTTCAAAAAACATTTATCCATCACCTGACCTTGTAATTGCTTTACTCGTTTCAATAAACATAGATCTAGTCCCCGTGCGTAGCGAATGCTTTGTTCATTTCAATAAACAAAGATCTAGTCCCTTGACCCAGCAATTGCTTTGTTCATGTCAATAAACGTTGATCTACTCCGCTGACCCAGCAATTGCTTTTTTCATTTTAATAAACATAAATCTACTCATCTGACGTAGCAGTTGCGTTGTTCGTTTCACTAAACATAGATATATTCCCCGGACCTAGCAATTGCTTTGTTCTTTTCAAGAAACATAGATCTACTCCCCTGATCTAGCAATGCTTTGTTCGTATCAAGAAACATTAATCTACTTCCCTGACACAGTCATTGCTTTGTTCTTGTCAATAAACATAGATTATCGATGCCCAAAAGAGAAATAACTAAAGTAATAATTGTAATGGATTACAAAATTTGACAGCCATTACAAAATCTGCAATAATCCTTTATCTGTTCAATCCTTGTCGTCATTGATACCATTATAATTATCTCGCAATTTTCGACTTGTTTCCGGCTGTTTTCCTGCCTGCTCGTTTAGCTAATACTTCCCTTGTCTCATTGGTATCTTCAATTAACTGCCCCACTTAATGTCACACTGAGTTCCGTTTTTAATTTTATGTGTTTAAATATTCCGATAAATAAGTTGTCTTGGAGTGGGAGCATGAGGTATGCTTTTAAATTTGAACGCCCCAGCAATGTGTGTAGCTAAAGCAATGGTGTGAGTGTAATGTAATAGGTTATATCATAGCAATGCACCCTTGCATTTTGAGTTTGTCCGACTGTCTATCACACCTTAAAAAATTATACACCCCATCCCAGATTCTTACAGTATGGGGCTGATTATAACCTTCAGCCCAATGATTACCCTGGGGCAAGCAACACACGAAGTGAATGTAATGTGTGTTTGGAACTGGGTGCGATAATGCCTCCTACACTAACTTTAAAAAATGTACTACTCCGTTCAAGAAGTATAGTTTAATAGAAATATTCAATTCAAGTATAATAAAATATACATCTCGTGATTTTTAATTAATCGCCCGATTTCGAGGCCACTACCAAGGGCGTATCTATGAAACCAATTAGCCAAAAATGTAATGTTATTAAAGTGCAACTTTCTCCTTCCCCCAAGCTAGGCTTGCGTCCCGGGATATATGCCCATCTGAAGCCACTGAGCTACGCCTTTGGGCACTGGTATTGCCCTCCCCCGGCCAGGGAAGTGTGTCCGAAAAAATAGTACTGTGCAAATAGGTGCTCTATTGTTAGGCGAAGTTGGAAGGATGCATATATAAAGCATAATTTAGTATGGGATTCATTAAATAATTTATATATGCTTATATATTCTATGATATCCCTGGAAGTAGGGACCAATTTAGCGGGAACTAATATATACTCATAATAAGATATAATATTCCACTTTCATCAAGCAACCATACAACAAACATGGAGCTAGTGGTTAAGCATATTTTATAAAATATCTACTTTTTTTTGTTGTTGTAAATTTAAAGCTTTTATATTCATAAAACAAAAGATAAACACAAATACTATTAAAAAATTTCAAGTATTTAAGAACAAGTATTTGCTTAAAATATTCATTATATAATGTGCGTAACAACAGCACAGACAAGTATATCATAAAAATCCTTAAAGGTCCATACAAATCATTTAAAATGTGAAGTTCTTTGTTTCCCTTGAAAAAAAAAAGTATTTGTAATAAACCTTCTTAAAAAATAGGGAAATAGTAGAACAAGGTAAGTGGAAGCTTGAATTAAGAACCAGGACAAAAAGACAACAAACTTTTGCTTTAGAGCCATTCTTAGCAGTCAGGAGAGATAAAAATAGGAGAAGAAATAAAGACAAATTAAAAACTTAAGGGATGACCATTGTTATTTACCGAAGTTTGATTTCTTATAAACACAGTTACAGGAAGTGGACGAATTTATAAAAATTTATTGTTAAAATACAATACTTGATCACAGCATGTTAATTTTTCTGGTCTGCTAGAGTTTCTTTTAGGCATCTGTCCATCATAACCCAGGAATGTCAGACACAATAACGTCCAACACAGCAATGCCTGTAAACTCATACATTTAAGTACATAAAATCATAAATGATATATTAATATGTTCAACATAATAGATGGTAGGTTTTTGAGATAATAATAGTTATTATGCATGAAATAATACATTTCATTAGTATGAAATAATGCAATTAATAGGCATGAGATCATACATAATATATGTTTGGAAAAAATGCGCTTAATACTTGGTTACTGTTATGTGGCATACGTTCCCCGTGCTTGAAGTTCAGCTTGACCCAAATTAGATCCATAGCAGACGTAAGCGTTGCTGTTGGGGGGGGGGGGCCTTTTCGTTTGATGTATCTTGTTTACAACCGTGTTTACCAATTAAACATGTTAGGCTGTCTTCCTGGTATGTTCTCGAATGTGCTTGATATCCCGAGAAATGCAAACAACACGTCATAAGTCTTTTTCTGGAAGGCAGGGCTTAGGCGACCTATATAAGGGATTGACAGGCACGGACGAAGATGCAGATATTCAATTATTACCTTTACGAGGCGTGTATTGTTCCTTGTGTATTTGTGTGCTCATACTTATATGTGTTTATTTCGCGTTGCATCATTATTCATTGGTACATTATTCTAGGACTGGATTCTGGTCAGGTCAGAATCCAGTCCTTCATCAACAACTGTCTAAGGAGGATTCTCAGAATTCACTGGCCAGACAAAATCAGCAACCAGGACAAAACAGAAACCCATTGAGGAAGAGATTCTCCAGAAGCGGTGGATGTGGATTGGTCATACACTAAGAAAACCTGCTTCTAACACAACAAAGCAAGGCCTGAAATGGAACCCACAGGGTAAGCGGAAAAGAGGCCGTCCAAGAAACACTTGACGCCGAGAATTGGAGAAAGACATCAAGAAAATTGGCCATGAATGGAAGATCCTGGAGAAGCTGGCCCAGGATAGAGATGCCTGGAGGTCTCTCGTAGGTGGCCTATGCCCTTGGAGGAACCGCAGACGCCGACGATGATCGGTGGATGCCCCTCATGGACGAGAAGGCTCAAAAACAACATTATTCTAACTGTGTTATCCGTGTACCATTCTAACTGTGTTATCTGTGTACCGGTACACGATCTACCATATTGTAAGTTTATGATTGGAATTATATTTTCTTTTCTTTTGCAATTATTTTAAGACTTAATAAATCTTATTAATTGTAACTAGAAACTTCTTTGGGTGTCGTAAATTTAATATTGTTGACTCTATGGTATCGTCCTTTGTTAGGCACTGCTTACAACGAGCAAATTAAAATTAAAATAGGAGATTAATTTCTCATAATAGAAGCCAGTGCGTAAAAGTTACACTCAAATTTATTCACAGTTAGTAGTAACAGTGGCTTATTCAAAATCTTGCAAAGAATCGTTTTTCCTCATGCTAATATGGCATATACACAAGGGCTATAAAAGTACTCAGTTGTCATCATCATGACTGCTTACAATCATACGAAGTCAATGCTGTTAAAAGTAATTAAGCCACAAACTACAGATTTTGAGGTAATCAAATTGAAGTTGTTGTTTTTTTCGTCCATAAATTTTAAATATATTTATTAAGTCTTGTTTAATGAATAGATTTATGCCCTTTTTAATGTGTTCACATTTATGCCTTATACTTGGTTAAACCGGATAAGCTAAGATTTAAATTGTAATTGATTTTGAAAAAAAAAATATGACTCAAGTACATTTAGCTCTGGGATCTGATAATGCAGTCTTTCACGTAACATACACAACACAGTAGTTTTAAATGAAGTGTTCTCTAATGCATTCCCAGTCTGTAGTAAATTTTCAACAAAATTATATACAAGAATCAAACGGTCTGGTCTATTTTCTTCTAGATTCTTCTTTAATTTTCCTTCAGGATCGGTGTAGACGACGTGTTCATTCTTACAATTTCTGTTGGTAAACTATTCAATATCGCCCACTTCATACTAAATCCAAGGTAAATAGAAGTACAACTTAAACGTGAACAACTTTTCAAATACAAAGGTTCCTTAATGAAGCAAACAGAAGACTTCCATTGGAGCCAAATATATATCGAGAATGTTTGTAGAAGGATATTTTTTTTTCATCTGTGGTGCCTCACGGACCAAGGACTAAGGGTTGTGATGATAATATTAAGACCTAGAAATACATTAATATTGTTGCTGATTCCTCACTCACACGACCTCATTTGATTCAGATTATCTACTCTACTAGTTACTTGTCCTTCTTATACATAATACTTTGTTTAACAAGAAGAAATCCATCATAGAAGTCAGAGAGGTGTGAGTTTAACTCATCGGATGATACCAACCCTAGCTACGTCACTGCTATTCAACAATCAATAAAGGGGTAGGAGGAGTTGGGCTATTGTCCTTTTTGGTGAATGTCGGACGAGATGGGACCTGAAGGGCAGGGAGATAGATTGGAGCACGGAACCGATAGGGGAAGAAAAGATACGTTTAGAGATTTCTCCATACAAGTAAGGATTGAATTTAATAAGTTTACCATTAATTATTTTTGTTATTTTTTAAAATAGTCTTTAAATAAATCATTTGTAAATATATTAATTTTTTCATATCCCTAGATGCAGGAATAGAAGTCAAGTTAACTATAACTTGAAATAAGTCCTAATAGTCTCCCATGCAGATTCATTGGTTAGAGAGGGAACACTGGTTAAGCATATTTAATGTTATTTATAATGAACATAAAATTGTAAACTTAAAATTTTACCTAAATTTAAAAAAAAAAAAAAATTAAATAAAGTTTATTTAAACGTGACAATTTTGTTTGTCTAATCATTGTTTTCAAAAATAGTATAATACATTTGTATTGCACGACCACAAATAAATGTGTTTAAAAATATATTTAATGACATTAAATGAAAGATAAGTACAGAAAGCGATTTTTTTCCCTTTAAACAACATGTATTAGCTTAAAACATTCTTTAAAAAAGAAAAAAAATGAGAACAAATTGAACAAGGTATTTGAAAGCTTTAATTAAAAACAAGAAAAATATGTCAAGAATATTTCGGCTAAGAGCCATTATAAGAAAACATGATGGATGAAAATGGGACAAACTAATGGAGATGAGTTAAAAAATGCCCATGATGTCTGCAATTTGGCTTATGTCTTAATATGTTTCCATGATGTCTGCCAATTGGCTTATGTCTTAATATGTTTTCATGATGTCTGCCGCTTGGCTTATGTCTTAATATGTTTTCATGATGTCTGCCACTTGGCTTATGTATAAATATTGTTTTACGTTGCTTGTCAATTCATTCAGTAGTTTCTTCTTTGTCTTAAAATAAAGTCAAACATAACTACCTATATTTTCTGAGTGTCTTTTACGTCGATACCCGCTATCAATAATTGTGGAAGTAAAGTATTTTCGCGTCATTGAAGAGAACCTCCGCCACATTTGGACTATAACCAGCACTTGTGTGGAATCTTTACTAAGCAAAATGTATATCAGAACCTAAGAAATAAACGCCAAGTCTAAGAGCGAATGTCGACTAAAAATTAAATACGGATCAAAATGGCACTAAGTCCAACAGTAGGGCAGTTTGTTAAACAATAACATCAATGTCCTTGTCCATGAAGGCAGTGGGCTAGACCATGTCAAAAAAGTGGTTGTCAATCAAGAGATTGGGGTAAAAAGTGTCACTAATGTCGTTGTCCATGAAGGCAGAGGGGTAAACCATGTTACAAATGTTGTTGTCCGTTAAGGTAGTGGGCTAAACCATTTTACAAATATGGTTGTCCATCAAGACAGTGTGTTAAGCCATGCTACAAATGTTGTTGTTTATCAAGACACTGTCGTAAGCCATGCTTGAAATGTTGTTGTTTATCAAGGCAGTGGTTTAAACCATGTTACAAATGTGGTTGCCCATCAAGGCAGTGTGGTAAACCATGTTACAAATGTGGTTGCCCATCAAGGCAGTGTGATAAACCATGTTATAAATGTGGTTGCCCATCAAGGCAGTGTGATAAACCATGTTATAAATGTGGTTGCCCATCAAGGCAGTGTGATAAACCATGTTATAAATGTGGTTGCCCATCAATGCAGTGTGATAAACCATGTTATAAATGTGGTTGCCCTTCAAGGCAGTGTGATAAACCATGTTATAAATGTGGTTGCCCATCAAGGCAGTGTGGTAAACCATGTTATAAATGTGTTTCTTTAACGCAAACGAACTTCCTTTATTCTTGAACAGCCAGTCAAAACGCGGTCATATAAAAATAACGTATAACCCTGACATGTAACACTGACATATAGTTATGATATTTCTTTCAGGTAATAAATGTTTTACAGATATGTTCCTAAACACTACAGTGTGTCGATATTTCAATATTTATTAAACTGTAAGCAAATATATACATATTTATTAGCAGGCATAAATAAGTGATCAATTCTAACCATGGTTTTATACATCTTAAATACACTTTATAATCTTTTGACAAAAGGAAATAGTAATAGTTAAAAGAAGTCTCGGTGTTGAAGTGAATCATTTAAAGTAATCAACAAACGGAGGAGAGTTCGTCAGATGTCCTCGTGCATTATACTATTTTTGGTGGGGGTGTAGTGCTTTGGTGAAATCATATAGATGAAAATAATGGGTTTTATTGTTATACATTTGAAGTGGTGGGACGTAAAAACAAATCATATCACGGATTTCCAAACACTCTAGTTACACCTATGTCAACTACAATATCTGAAATGTGGAAAAAAAAAACTACAATGAGATTTGACCTCTGACACATAACACATGGTATGCTAAGAAACTCTTTAAAGATTATTTGATATGAAAAGTATGGAATACGCAATGTGCGAATAAAATTACTACATACACTGAGAGAAGGGGAAATAGGCTGTGATTAAAAGTCGATAGGGAGATACAAGAATTGGGGATTTGAGTTTCGGGGAGTAAACAGTGGCAAGTGCTGTGGTTAAGGTGTATGATTTTTGTCTGATGAAGGCAGTGAGTTTTTTCTATGGGTGGAAGAAGACTTGTGTAACTTTGTATTGTGTATGGTATGTGGAGTTGTTTTTCTATGGGTGGAAGAAGACTTGTGTAACTTTGTATTGTGTATGGTATGTGGAGTTTGTTTTTCTGGAAACGTTTTATTCTGAACACCAGAGTTTATTTCTTGTGAAGTTTTCCACTGCTATGCATATTTAACGAATAAAAATGAAAAACCCGAATCTCTGCATCGTTTGTTTGCTACTTGGAACATTCATCACATCAGCTCTGTAGGAGCTAGACATGAAGGGGTTCATAACCCTTTTGGACATTGCTCTGTGGCTAGTAAGCAGGGGACTGACCTCTAGACAACTTACGTCACGTCACAGTGGGGTGGTGATAAATAACGAATAAGACAAGAATGTGGGGGGTGAGGATTAAATATTAAGAAGCAATATGTAGACATACGTTTATGGTGTAAGAGATGGAAACGTGGAATCTAGAGGCAGTGTGAGGAAAGAAGGGGTCGTAAGAGGTGTGGAAGGAAATGAGATGGTGGGGCTAAAGTAGAGTGTAAACTATTTGGGTAGCATTCCTCCAAGTAAGGCTCAAATTAGATGATTCTTCTATTGATTTATTTAATTATTTTTTATTTATTAAAAAAAACAATTAAATATATCTTTCTAAAAAACAAAAAGGGGGGGGCGGGGGGGCAGCGGAAACCTCAAACTTCTCTCATCGACTTCCGCTGCTGCTCTTTTGTGTTAACGTAGCGTTTGATTTTAATCTTTATTTTACTTTACTTTAAAATTTACCAATTTACACGTTTTTTTAATAGTTTTTTTTTTTTGGTGGTAAATATTTTACATAGAAAATATGAATGGAAAGAAAATAATTTTTTTTTTTTTTTTTTTTTGCGGGGGACCATGATTTTTTTTTTAAATTTTACAATTTTTCTTTTTTTTTTATTTTTTTTTTTTTTTTGTTGTTAATTTTTTTAATATAAAATATGAATGGAAAAAAAATAATTTTTTTTTTTTTTTTTGTATGCGGGGGACCATGAGTTTACCGCATCAGGTTACACCAACCCTAGTTACGTCACTGCACTTCGGCAATCAATAAAGGGGAGGGTGAGGATGACCTATTGCCATCTTTGGTGATGGACGGAAGAGATGAGACCTGAAGGACGATCCCATAGCTGTCTTGATCCTAGTGGGATCCGGATGTCAGTTTATCCCGATGGACTACCGATTCTGTTAGGATACCACACACTGTTGAATCCCGTTCCACCTCGTCACTCTCTATTTCGATGTGATTCCTTTTCCCGATAGGATCCCGATACCTGTTTGCTCGCTTTACCCGATGGGATCGCGTAATCGATGGGTACCAGTTTACTGTTAGATCTCGAGCCCCTAGGATCCTATTACTCTTTGGGATCATTATCGGTGCGAATTTGTTCAAATAAGCTTATTAAATTTTATTATATATCCCCGTAGAACATTCAAGAACCGCCTGGAACATTCTAGATTAAATTTAATATCCTTCATGGAAAGTCTAAAAAATTACTTTTTTAAGTATTTATTTTTCAAACACGAAATATTATACAAATAATTTTCACTACTATGCCTAAAGTACATTTTAATTATAATAGGGCCCCAATGGAGGCTTATTTAATAAAGTAACTTTTTAGTATGTCTGAGATAGGGGGCTCTACAAATATCAGATGCATAAATAATAGAGTTAAAATTTAAAACTGGTCCCATTCCAATCTCCTTACAAATGCCAGATATAGAGCTTTTTAAAATTATCGAGCTTTCTGGAAAATTCTAGATCGGATATTATGATTTTTAAATCCACCAATATTTCAATACGGACAAAGAAGTGTATTGCTACAACGCTAGGTCTATATCCATCAATTCCCATAAAAAATATAGTGTTGTCTAAGCCTATTGATATTTATATGGCTAAATAAGACAAAAATGAACTGGGACCCCCGGCCCAGAGAAATGGATATTACGCGTTCACTGCCCTTGGATATTTGAATATGGATAATAAAGTGCTAATGTACTAAGTTTGATCAAGAGTATTTATTGTTAACTTTTATACAGCTCATAAAAAAAAACAAATTCGAGGCCCTCGGACCAAAACGGAATGTTATAAAAGTTCATAGCCGCTTAAGAGATCCTTCCGGATAATGATGGATATAGGTGCCAAGTTTGGTCAAGATCCATAAATCCATGTAAAAGCCTTTATAGAACAAACAGAACTACAAACTGACAAACAAATACACAAACGTTCACTTTTACATATATCTAGATATGATACAATTTTCGTACACAATTTGCACGATTATCATTGCAAACACGCTGACTATTCATTCATATTAAATCCCTAGACAAAGGGATCGAATTCAAGTGGACTACAGTTTTATGTAAATCATAATAGTCCACTTGGAGTGAATAAACATACTGCTGCAACCCTGGTAAAGCATAATTAATATTTTATATACTTCTCAGAAAGTTTGAAATTTAAAGTTAGTATTTAAATTTAAATAAAAAAAATAATGAATGCATGTTTTTAACAATTTTATCAATAAATTGCAAGAGCATTGTTTATTAAAAAAAATATTACATTTGCATGGCACAAAAGTAAAATATAAGCTCTTAAATATCCTACATTATATCGACTAAAACATGTAGTATAAGTTTGCGATTTTTTCCCTTGAAATATATTTATTTTGTTTAAAAATTGTTCAGATGAAAAGAAGATAAAATATTTGAAAAAGATTATGTGAATGGTTTAAATTGGATACCATGACAATATGAAAATGTTATTTTGGCTAATAGCCGTTCTCAGATTACAGAAGTGAAAAACAAGAAATGTAACTCTTTAAAATAATATTATTTATAATTATATGTTATGTCATGAACCTTCCACCTAAATCACAATAAACTCCTGGCGTTTTAACTTGTAGACAAAGTGCATGGTTAGGCGTGTACTTCATATATTGATTGACAATCTAAGCTCAATGACGCAAATGTTTAAGAAGTCTATGGTGTCACAAGCTATCTTATGTTCAGTGATACTTTCTCAAATTTCTACACTACCACTGACGCAACCTTGTTTTAATGTGCCCAATGAAACATGGCAAAAAATACAATTTCTCTGACATCACCTTGTCTCATTGGATCAAGGAAAAACGACAACAATACAATAAACAAAATGGATCCTCAATATAACTTAAAGTAACCAAAAATAATATATCTTTTAAATTTATTGTCTAAAATTAAAGGTATTTAATAAAAAAAATAATGTCTGAATTTTTTATTGAACATAAAATAAAACACATTAAAAGAAATGATATAAAATAAAGATTGGTGTCCCATAAATAAGACTATTTAATTAACATTGCTTAACACAAGTAAGCCACAATAGAGGCAATCCTAACTTAAGAAAGACGCTACACATCTTTATAGCGATGTCACTTCTCTTCAAATTAAGAGTCTTTTCTATGATAATGATTTTACCTGGACCTTTCATTCATCTCGCCTTCGCTCTGTGGTGGTATGAGTCGATTGTAAACACGGCCAACCTTTTGCAATGATTTATTTCAACTAGCTTTAAATAAATGCTCAATATTGCTTAAATATATAAAGTAATCATCTACACAATGTGATGTATGCAGAGCTCAACCTAACCACGAAACGTACTCTTCCAAATATAACTTAGTATACCACCGTGGATTACTGTGGGGAAAAAAAAACTGGTACAAGCTGTGTCTGAGTCGAAGACTTAACACATAGGGAAGAATAATTCTTTTGAGGACTGCAGTTGGTGGTCAGTAAAGTAACTTCATTTGGTGACACTCGTTTCTCCCCTTACTTCTACCGATGACGCCTCCCAATTGTGACGGTTCCCATAGAATGTGATCAAATTATTCCATCACGCTACGATAAACTCACTCCTCAAGGCGTTCTAACGTGTGTCAAAGACAATGCATTTTCGTCTCGATTCTTCTTTAATTTTCCTCCAGGGACGTTGTTGACCAGTGCTTCTCAACCTTTTTAATGCTGCGACCCCTTTATACAGTTCCTCGTGATTTGATGACCCCCAACAATAAAATTATTTTATTTTCTACATCATAACTGTAATTTTGCTTCTGTTATGAATCGTAATGTAAATATCTGATATGCAGGTTTTATTTTCATTGTTATAAATGAAACATAATTAAAGCATAGTTATTAAACACAAAAAACAATATATTGTGAAATATTGAGTTCTGATTAAAAATAAGTGAACTTTTGTTTTGAAGCATGGTGTAGCATGGGTAACAGTCTTAATATAACAACAGTAAACAACTTTTTTACATTTTGCGACAGTATTTGTTTAAAGCCAACGTCATTGCAAGGGTTTCTTTCTTACCAGATCATAAATGCTCAGGACAGTCTTTGCAAGAGCACAACGAAGATGATCTTCCACAACAAGTCTATTTCTATATTTAGACTTGATTACCAACAAGCTGGAAAAACCATGTTTCACAAAGATATGTTGGAAAGGAAGAGGAAAGTGCAACACAGTCTCAGACAGAAAAGGGTACGACTGCTAACACTTGATCCAGAATTTTGTAACTGGCATTGTAGAGAAATCAGTTCCCGCTGTAACGCTGTTCAATGAATTCCTCTTGTGCTGACTCAGAAACATCTTTAACTATGACTGTGAATGGACTTCTGACAAGTGTAAATGGGGTATTAGGTAGATTTGGAAAGTACGTTGAAATTTCGTCTGCAAGCATGTGCAAGTGTTCTTTCACAGAACTGATCATCCTAAGTTGTTTTTTTTCTGGTTCGATGTTATGTTCCTCAAAGAAAGAAGATAAGATAGGCAACATGTACATTTTATTTTCATCCAATCGTTTTTTTTTTCTCAAGATGAGGTTTCATTTGGAAAAATGGCATCATTTCAGATAAATTGAGGCACGTTGCATTTGGTCTTTGCAGTGATAATTTAAACTCATTTAATATGGCTAAGACCCAGTAAATTATGTTGTGCAGTTCACTTTTATCGGTAAAAAGTGCTTCGAACTGCTGTCTTGCTTTCTGATTAAAAAACTTTTTGAGCTCATCACGAAACTCAAAATCACGTTTTAAAACATTTCCTCTCCATAACCATCTCACTTCAGTGGGAAATAGCAGAGCATTGTTTGACGCATCCAACTGGTTGCATAGTTGCGAAAACTGTCGACTGCTTAAAGTGCTCGCCTTTACAAAATTGACAGAACTTATGACGCTTTTCATTACTTCTTGTAACTCTTGTGGCAGCGTCTTCGTAGCAAATATTTGCCGATGAAAACCATCAATGAATTCCGATGACATTGGTGACTCATTTTGTACCAAATTGTAAAATTAATATTGACATCCTAGCATTGATAAAGCGCCATATGTGCAAACACCACAATCCTTTCCCCAAGAGATATTATGATCTTTTATAAATAAAATAATTGTGTAAAATACATCACGTGGAGTAGTTGTTGTTTGCAGAAGTTTGCAAAAAATACATTCTTGTTTAAAGCTGACATCATTAATATACCTNTCCCCAAGAGATATTATGATCTTTTATAAATAAAATAATTGTGTAAAATACATCACGTGGAGTAGTTGTTGTTTGCAGAAGTTTGCAAAAAATACATTCTTGTTTAAAGCTGACATCATTAATATACCTCATGTAAACTAGTAACTGTGAACAGTTCGCAACGTCTGTAGATTCATCAAGCTGGCTACTAAATATTGGAAGTGAAGCAGATTTAATTTCCTGGATTACCTGATCACGAATATCAACATTACACGTCATCTATTCTTCTGCGGACAGTCTCGTTAGAAAAGGAAATTACACTCAATTTCGTAACGAAATCGTCTCCGATCATAACGCGACCAATGTCTTTGGTTGCTGGCAACAGTAAATCTTCAGCAATGGTGTGAGGTTTCATAGATCTGGCGATTCTGAGTGCCACCAAATATGAAGCTTCGACGGCTGCTAAGTTTTTTGTGTGGTACTTTGCACCAGTGTCAAGTCTGGCTTTCTGGAGTCTATCAGCTTAACTTCTGAAATAGTTGGTATCCTTGCCGGCAAAGCTCGGATGCTTGCTATCAAAATGGCATTTTATTTTGTTCGACTGAAATGTTATTTTACGTAATAAAATGTATTAAAGTAAAACGATCGATGTCCCACAACTCACTTGGTAACTTTGCAACATGATATGAGCTAAAGTAAAGATGGCAAAGTAAAGAGTCTATAATAGAATACTTGAAAAAACAAACTTTCACAAAAATCTACTAAAAAGTATACAATGAACAATAATTCTTACAAATGCATTGCATTGCTGTTGCATGTTTTTATCTTATAGATTTTTAAAATTTATTTTACATATTTGAAAACAATTAAGAGGGTTGAATTCCAATAAATTTGCGTTCAGGGGAAATAATTATGAACACATTTAATATTCATTTATATCTACATTTATATATTTTTGTGGAGCATTTTATTTTTAATTTGCAAATCAAATGTTTTAAAAATAAAATATAACTTAAAAGGTTTCTTTAAAATTAATCTAAAAGAAAGATTTATTGTTATTTCCTATTCAGATGTAGTTTTTAAGAAACTTTGAGATGAGTCGTATATAACAAATTTATATTTTAGTTAAAAGCTTAACCAAACGGTGTTTAATGAGACTGGGTTGTTCAGCCTGGGATTTTTCCCCATTTCGATCCCCTTTATGTAGGGATGCAATAAATAAAAAATATGAAACATATCTGCCAATATTTATTTGTTTGCAAATAAAATCCAAAGTACTGTCTTTGATATTAGATAATTTTTACAAGATTTCTGATATTGGATGGTAAAAGGAAAAACTATATATAGTTCCTTCAGGTTTTTGTTTCCTTTCAGACTACTATATTCAATGACAACGGCATATTTTTTTTATTTAAAAACAACAAGGCCAGCTTTTGCGTGCTTTACCATTCAAAAAAACTTAACACATCTTAAAGAGCATGTTTCCATCTATGGTTTACGATTGAAATACTTTTTATCATCTATAAATTAACATTCGGTAAAAACTATTGATGTGTTCTAAATATATTTGTTCATGTTAAAATACAATAATAGTTTGAATGAAGGTATGTAAAAAAAAAAAAAAAAAAATTTTGAGAAATTCGGCGTATATTTCAAATGGAGCCATAGGCGCCTGCAGTGTTGGTCAAGGTATATCATATGACACACCCTGGAAAATAATAAATGTATACTAAAAAATAAATTACTTTTTGCACTGTATACCAATAACAACAAAAAAATAATTTAAAATAACTAGTATTTCATATTAAATGTTTCAAATGACCAGTGATGAGATGGGAAACGATGGGCGTAGGTACCGGAGAGAAGTACAATAGATGATGGCGTAGTTAACCTGACATTGGCAGCGTTTATTGTAGTACAAGGAAGACGTGATAGTCTGAGTGGCAGGCAGACACCAAGTAGACAGTGAGGAAGACATGATAGCTTAAGAGGCAGGGACACACCAAGTAGACAGTGAGGAAGACATAATAGCTTGAGAGGCAGGGAGACACCAACTGGACAACGAGGAAGACATGATAGCTTGAGAGGCAGGGAGACACCAAGTAGACACTGAGAAAGACATGACAGTTTTAGAGGCAGGCCAACAACAAGTAGACAGTGATGAAAACATGCTTGCGTGAGAGGCAGGCAGACACAAAGTAGACGATGTAGGGACATGTATCAGGGATTAGTTCAAGTAATTGTCTGGCTGGTCAAAGTGGAATGTTCACGAAGACTATGGGTTGTGTTAGATTATTTATTAGTGATAGACACAAACCTCAACGGTTAGATGCCAATAAGTGGGTAGAGACATGGAATAGGAGTCCAGTTGTGTGTAATGTACATCGTTGAGAGAAGGTTGTCTTGGAATAGGAGTCGGGTTGTGTGTGATGTACATCGTGGAGAGAAGGTTGTCTTAGAATATGAGTCGGGTTGTGTGTGATGTACATCGTGGAGAGAAGGTTGTCTTGGAATAGGAGTCGGGTTGTGTGGGATGTACATCGTAGAGAGAAGGTTGTCTGTAATGATGTAGCATTTGAATAACCTTTGTAAGGGTATTTTGTTATGATTATAGTCAAATGACTGGACATATGAGGGGATATTATTTGGAGACATTTGTAATAGAGCTAGATATTTCTTGACGGGCAATCTGATGAGATAGACACAGTACTGCTAGTCGCAGTCAAAGACAAACCACGCGGTATAAACATTTAATACCCCAAGTCAAATTAAAATGGTCGTCAAGGACAGACCGGCATGTAAGCAGGGCAAACATGAAGTGCAATGTGGACTAAAAGTCTTTGATTTTACTCTGAAATTTTGAAGTTATCAACGCATATAAATTTAGTTTCATAAGAAAAATAATGATTTTGAACTTGTTTGATATATAAAATTCAACATCTCAAGGGTCAGATGCTTTACAGTATCGTTATTTTAAGGCATCAGTTTACTTGGTTTTTTGTATGACAATATAATCTTTTTTTTTTTTTTTTTTTTTTTTTATTATTTTTTTTTTTTTTTTTTTTTATTATTTTATTTTTTTTTATTTTCTTTTGGGGGGGGGTTAACTTAAGGGGAATTTCAAGTTACTGAAAGATGTTGTAGCTTGTGTTTGTGTATACTCCAAACCGGAGCAAAGTGGGCCTAGGAGTAGAGGACCCATAACGACATAGCGAGTCTCACCCAAGCTACGGCGTAAGGTCATTTGCAGTGGGTGGATGCCAAGGACGCATCCGAAGGATGCCGCTCCGATCTCAGAGGCACAGCTCACAGCGAACTAAGCCTGGCAGACGATGTGCTTGTCCGGAACTGCCTACCGGCAACTTCATCGGAAGCGGCCATTACAAGATTGTCCAATCGTAGGCTCGTCTGATCAGCGTCGTCGACCCCACTCCATCATTTAACGAATCTAAAAAGTGAGAACCCTTGCTACAAGGATTGCCCCCCACCCGATGAACAGATTTGAAGAAATGCCCAGTCCCAACATCAAACAACTTGCACAGATTAGTGGAGTGGAGGCAGATCTCCAAACCCGAGGCTCCCCCCCCCCCC